>CACVCL010019848.1:0-95920 GCA_902729485.2 Mus minutoides | reverse complement strand
CATATATAAAACACATTCTGCCAATGTTGACTTCTATTATGGAGAGAATTTACTACTTACAGCTACCAAGATGTCTCATTTGAACAAATGTAATTTTGTAGGCAAACCAATGTGTGCTGCACTATATTTCAAGATAAAATTTAACAGTACATGTGATTCTTGTGACTTGATGAAAATTATCAGAAAATAAGAACTAAGCCAAGACATCATGAGTATGTCTAAATTCCACACTGATGCATGAAAACACACATGATCAGCAACACATGTGGTTCAATAAGATGTCATAAGTCTGACAGGATGTGAACTTCCCTATGCAAAAACAAATACACTCAATACAGCTGGGACTGCCAGATCATAATTCTTCTTGTTTTAATTATTTTTATTGTCTGTTTCTTTCTCTAATAAGTGAGATAAAATTGTCACTATTCCTTTATGGATTAAAATTAAGTGGAAATATACTCCATGTAAAACCAAGTGGGTCTAAGATAAAAAAAAACAATAAAAAGGGGGAAAGTAACACATATTTATTATTTTACTTTAAGCTTTGTTAAAATGACAGATGTTGAAATGACTTAAGGATGTGAGTGCCTTTCTGTGTGTCTAGTACAATGATGTAGTAGTCTCCAAGATAGCATGCAATGTGGCAGTTGCTATGGTAACAAGATGTTTTTCATTGAAGAGCAGTTAAAATGATGGTGTATAAATAACATATGTATAGTATATTGTCTTTGAGTGAATGAACTTTCCCCCTTGGACCATATGAACATGTTTTCTTCTTTTTAGAAACTCTTGTCTATTTTTGATGTGCATATGTATCTAATAGGCTAGTGATCAAGTTGCCCTCTTTGAAGCTGTACAGGGTCCAGATCTGCAGGGAGAGAAGAAAAGGTGGCTCCGTATTGTGGGTATGTGTGCTAGAAGAAGCTGATAGGTTGGATAGTAAAGTACTGTGTTAAAAACAATTCCACTTTACAAGTAAATCTTATACTCCAACTATATTGGGAACTGTAGGTGGTATATTCAATAAGGAAATAAGTCATTTACATAAAAACATATAGGCATAGCCAGTAAATGAAAACTCTACTAAATGAACAGTAGAGACTTCAGAACACTGCCTTTCCAGCAAGTCTTACTTTTAAGCAGAGATAATGATAGCTTAATTAACAGAAAGAATAGGCCATGGCATCAAGGTATCTAACACAGATGGCATTGATGTACAAATATAAACCACTGTTCTTATAAAATATTATATAAAGTATACTTAGCAATGCCAAAATTTGCATGTCATTTGTCCTACCAGGCAGTACAATGATGGCTATTCATTTTAGAGTCAACTAACCAAGGTTTTTTAGCAGGAAATTATTGATTGAAATTTTAGATTGTAATATGAGAACATAGGAGTCTTATAAATGTGAATTTAATGGCACAATAAATAAATAAATATTTTCAATGCTTTTGATTAAAGTGATCAAAGCCAGAGATCCAAATTGTATGCATATATATGTATACCTCTCTATATATGTATGTATATAGAATTAATTACCTCTATATTATATAGATGTACTAATATATATGTAATGCATCTTTGTGTGTGTAGTGTTCATGTGCACATACACAAAGTATGACATATATTTATATACATATTAAGTCTCTGACAATACTTAACTATATATAACTATCTATGTATGCTATAATGTAACTATGACATTTTTGTATCTCCATATAGAAATATACGCACATATACTTTATTCCTTGTCTAACACACAAAGATCCAGACAAGTGTTATGTGAGAACAGGGCCTTAGAAAGGACTTTATTGGTGCAGGATTCTACCAAATTCTGGAAATTGGTTCTTCCATTTTGAGTCTTGTGTGAAGTGGAAGGATTAACAAGAAACAAAATGAAGGGTGAAAAATCTAACATAAAATTCCACTCTGTACTTTGGAACTGTGAAGAACTGCATACCTGTCTATATCAATGTGTAAGAAACAAGAATTGAGAAGAAAGGCTAGAACAAGCAGCAAGAGTCCATAGATTCAACAGATTTCAAAACAGGCTAAGGACTCCTAGAAATGAAGCATGTTGTCCTAAGAGTATGGATTCATTTACTTGCTTTTTGGGACATCCTAAAAAATAAAACAAGGTCTTAATAATAGATATCAGTAATACAAGTAAGGAAATGAAATGCTCATTAATGATTCATGAATCAAGAAGGTTCTAGAGAAGCCTGTTCACTAATTATTAAAACTACAAATAAAGTAATGTGGTGATCATTATAAACCCAGTAAAAATATTGAAGTACATTCAATACTAACAGTGTGTTAGACAATGTATTTGAAATGCAAATTGTTCCATTTTAATAATTTAAAATGTGAGAGTGTCTAGAAACAGGCATTCCAGTGCAAACCATCAAAATATGGATTTCCCCTAAGTTCAGTAGTCAGTCAAAACTACTTGCATTTGTGATTTGCAGGGTTGTTGGGAAGAAAGTGGGTCTATTGGTGTGTTTGTCTTCAAAGTGAAAGGCCACAAGTTCATTCCTTGGTAGCACAAAATATAAGTAAATAAAATAGAATGTTCAGGTGAGACCAAACTATAAAGGATAATTATTTAAGAAAAAAGATATTTCAGGGAAATAACAATAAAGCTAGAAAGAAGAGATAGTTATCATGATTGAACACGAGGGTAAGTCATTAAGACATTGTACCGACACTGTGTTAAACAAATATTTGAAAGGAACAAAAGAGGAGAGAGCTCTGAGCAGAACTGTGTGTTCATGAGACCCTGATTTATGACCATGCAGACCATTATAGAACAGAATGGTAAGAATGTGTTTTTTAATTTACTTTTTAATAAATTATCCAGAGACAATTGGTTACTCATAAAAAAAAGAAATTGGATCCATAAGTCATATATTCACAAAAATCAATTCCAGGTAAATTAAAGACTTAAAAGTAAATGGCAAACTATAAAAATGTTAAAAGACAAACTGGAAAACATATTTATCACACATACCCTATATAGAACATTAATACCGACAAGTCATTAAGAAAGAGACAAATAACCCAAAGGAAATTTAGGGCAGAAGAAGAAATAAGCATTTCCAGGAAGACAAAGTGGGGCTGGTTCTTAATTATAGCAAAGAAAATATTCTACCTGGCTAGGATTCAGAGAAGTTCAAATCTAAACATTATCTAGAATTTTTACATATGTATGAGATCAGGGAACAAACTGAAAGTTATGCAACGCCAGTATTCAATAGAATGTGTCTTAGCAGAATTCTTCATCTGGACTATAATTGATACAACCATTTGCACTCAGTTTCAAACTGAGCATTTGTGTTTTCCTGTAATCAGTAAACAGACTCAGTTTTGTGCCTTGGAGAGAGACATGTTAGGGATCACTTTATTCGTAAATTCAGTAAAGCATTTGGGGGATTTTTTTATTTGTTTCTTTTAGAATGTACGGGTCTTTTGCCTGTGCATATGGCTGTGCACCACATGGGTGCCTGGTATGTGCAGAGGCAAGAAAAGGGTGTTGAGAGCCCTGGAGCCAAAGTTAAAAATAGTTGTAAGCTTCTGTGTGAGTGCTGAGAACTTCTGAAAGAGCAGCAAACACCCTTAACTGCTCAGTCAACTCTCTGGCCTCCCAGTTTAGTACAGTTTAGAAAAACCTAGATAGCAAAAGTGTCCATCAACAGTAAAGTATATGTATGTTTATATATACTTGTAATACTGTAAAACAGAACATTCATGTGCTAGTAAAAAATTAAATTTTGGCTACAGACACCAATGTACATAAAAATCTAAAGAGAAGTTTAAACCTGAGGTTACAAGCAACAATATAATTATATTTATATATGTCTCAATCCAAAAAGAAGGAAATTCTATATTGTTAAGTGTTTAAAACATATGCAATAAATCTAAGAGTAAGAAGAATAGGATGATTTTAATAATGTCCAGAAAAGTAAACTTGGCAGATATTTGGGGAGTTCTATGTTACCAGCAATTCTCTGTTGCTTCAGAATGTCTGATGGCTAAATGGAAAAAATTATTATTTTCTATATTATAGCACACATGTTTTATATGCTGCCAAACAGTATACATTTCACATAGATACATTTCACATAAAAATATGTTAGTCAATGATTATTTTACTTCCACACTAAGTTAACAGATAGGCATATTATCTTCCGTGCCATGGTTGTTAAATCAAATAAACAAGTTCTACCACATCTAAAAACTAAATATTTACTAAAAGTTGTAGATAAACAGATAAATAATACAATTCTATCAATAGATATTTTCTCAGCATAATTATGAATAGAAAAGGGACAGTCAAACTGATCTAGTTCTTAGTTCAAAAAGATCTCTTATTTTTGAGACAGATCAGCTGAGCATAGGGAATTTAAAGAGAAGGTAGGAGCCAATAGAAAATGTATTGTAAATGCATTTCATTTTATGTCAAATGTAGCCTAGCAAGAATAGGAATTTTAAAGAACTAAATGAAGTAAATAGTAGCCTGTTGTTTGCTATAGATTTTGACTAAACTATATAGAAGGAAAATCTAAATATTAATTTTAGAATTAAATTGGAAGCAAGATGGGAGAAACAGAGAACAGGCAGAAAGGAGGTCCTTCTTCAAGCCACTGTACTGCTGTTGACTCACCAGTAAGGAAGAGGCTGTCACAAGGAATAAAATATTCTGTACTTCATTTTTAGCTTGATATTATACCAACAGAATGGTGTAGTAAATGCCAAGTTGATTAGGTAGGAGGCCTGTTTTAAATTAAATCTGGTTAAAACTCTTGAAAAGATGAAAGCGTTTTAAAGATTCCATTTTATTTCTATCTCATCAGAGGAGGAAAGGAGTTTCTCAATAAAATACAGGAAATTGTATGAAAGAAAAAATAAGCACTGGAAGCTGCAACGCTGGACACAGAACAGCAGAAATTGCTTCAGAGGGAAGGCAATACATTGCACCACGAAAAGGTTAGAAACCAACAAACGCTAACACAGCTAGCTGAAGAGGCAATGATGTGAACTTTAAGAATTCTAATGCAAATTAGCTGCCAAGAGAAAAAGCATTAAGAAATGCTTTGTGTTTCTAGAGAAAAATAATACATGGTGAGGAATCTTGGCCTTCAAAGGGTTAAACTATGGTTACACAAAAGAGAGCTAGGCCCTCCAGTGTATCCATCCTCTTGAACAGTTCCAGTGAGGATGATGTTGGAAGAACATGAAGAACTTTCTGACCATTAGAAAGGTCAAACACCAGAAGAGTTTTGTTCAGTGTGGGGTTGCTTTCACAAGGACTGTCCTCCATCAGGGAGAGAATATGGACAGAGGACACAAGACACACTGGATATCACAAGTTCTTCAACACCAGACTTAGCTTGTTTCAATATATGCATGAGAGCGTTCTCCTTATTTTTATGGTATCAAATCATAACATATGATATAACAAAAATTTAAATAAAGTAATCTTGAGGAAAATGAATTATTATTTATTGGACTTTATAGAAATAAATATTGATTGTAAATATGGTTATCTCTTAAACTACAAATAGTAAAATATGGTAACATACCAAAACCATATAGATAAAATTGCATTTTTAAAGATTTATATAGTTTAAATATATTTTATTTGCATGAGTCTTTTGCCTACAAATATGTATGTGCCCAGTGTGTGTGCCTGGTACCAGCAGGGATCAGAAGAGGGCACTGGACCGTAGAACTGGTGTTATAGATGGTTGTGAGAGCCATGTGAATACTTGGAACTAAACTGTAGTCCTCTGTGCCCTTAGCCATGGAGCCATCATTTTGACCCTCAAACCTATTTGCTTATTTGTTTGTTTTGTGGACTTCTACACATATGTGATGTTTATGTACACACAAGTGCCAGAAGAGGATTTCAAACCTCTTTTTTTGTTGTTATTTGTTTTTTGTTTTTCAATACAGGGTTTCTCTGTGTTGCCCTGGCTGTCCTGGAACTCATTCTGTAGACGAGGCTGGCCTGGAACTCAGAAATCCACCTGCCTCTGCCTCCCAGGTGCTGGGATTAAAGACCTGTGCCACCGCACCAGGTGATATCAAACCTGTTAGAGCTATGGCTTGTTGTCTGAGTTCTGGAGTATGAACTTCAGGCCTCATGATGGTGGAGCTAGTTCTCTAAACTACGTTTCCTCTTCCAGCCCCCAAAACAACCAAGACTCTATAACTAAATTGCTATAAAGGCCATTGAATAACTACAGTAAATGTTAGGGACCAAAGAAGGTGGCTGGATGATGGCCAATCTCCCTTAGGCTTAACAGTGTCTTCCGAAAGGGCGGGCATGTCATGTGATAATGTGCAAATCTGATACTCAGGGATGTAGAAGAGAGATAACCCAAATTAACTTGTATTGGTCCAGACCCTTTCCCAATAATATTCACAATGTAAAGATCTTAGTGGCTTCCACAACAAATTACATTAAGAGACCTAATCCTTGAGCCACTAGATGTCCTTGTGGAGTTCAAGAAGTCAGCATCTAAAAGAATGTACAAATTGAACACATCACAGTGAGATCATGAACTCCCCATCTGCCCTGAAGCAAATGTGTTTGTGTTTTCCTTGACAATAGTAAAAAAAAAAAATCATTTGGCTCTTTCATGGCCTATGGAGTGAAAGTTATCAATGATTTAGGGGTCCAGAGAGTGAGGAGTCTCTTTTTCTCTCTTCAACTTGAACAGCGTTGCTTTATATTTTATCTTTAATTTCAGAAAAAAAAATGTGTTTGACTGGAGTCCTCTTCTATGATGTGTCTTTGAAAGACAACTGGCAGTATCATTCCTATGATGCTCTATATCAATAAAGCTCTAAATTCTCTGAGAACTAAGCTGGCAACTGTGTTTTGCATCTCCCAGTACCAGCTCCTAGCCCAGTACCACTTCATGCTACAGAAGAAAGATTCTTAAACTGGTGGGTTGCAGGTACGCATAGGGTATGTAACTGGATGCGAGGCATTGCAAAAGTCATTGTCAATCAATGGAATGGACAATGACCAGAACTTAAACAAGTAACAAGCCACATGTGTCTGCATTGCTTAACCATGTTACACGGTGCACTTCACTGCATGCTCGGTTCAGAACACACACACACACACACACACACACACACACACACACACACACACACTTTGTAATATGCCTGCCTCTCTTACCTCACATGCCTCATAATGCCAACAAATGCAATCTTCAACACCTCTCCTCAGACAGGAGAATATGGCACACTTTGTATTGCAAAGATTTTACTGGTCTTACAATTTCTACTCTTATAGCAATGTTTTAATTACATTAATAAAACAATTTCCTCAGAAAATGATTTGCAAATTTGTACATTTTAGGGGTCACATTGGATTAGACAATCAAGCATGTCTACCTCATTAGAATGTACGTTTGCTTTTATCTTTTGTTCTGAAAATAAGGCAATTTATCCTCGTGTGTGTGTGTGTGTATGTGTGTGTGTGTGTGTGTGTTCATTTACACAAACAGAGACCCGAGGACAATAGATCGCTCTGCTCTCTCACTCTCTGACTTGTTCATTTGAGACAGTTCACTGAAGTTGCATGATATTAGCAATTTCATATAAGCTAGCTGCCCAGTAAACTCTCAGGATCCTTCCTTCTCTGCCGCATTATACTGTGGTTACAGGCATGTATGACTGTGTCTGACTTTTACTTGAATACTGGGAATCCTAACTCAACTCCTTGTGCTTGCACAGAAAACTCTTACTCACGAGTCTATCTACCCAGCTTCTTTCATAGACGGCAAGACTATATGTATACCAAATGTCTGTTTTATTATTTTTTTAGACACTGAGAACTGCTTTTATTGGAGAAATAGCTTAATCAAGTATTTTTCCTTGTAAAAATTATATTATTATTATTAATTATTACTATTTAATTTTTTTTACAGTCTAGTTGTTATTCCCCTTCCTGTCTGCCCTCTGACTGTTCCTCATCCCATTCCTCCTCCCCTGTCTCCAAGAGGATGTCTCTACCCCTCAACCCCCACCCCACCAGTCCTCCCCTTTCCCTGGGGCTTCAAGTGTCTCTCAAAGGTTAGGTGCTTCTTCTCTCACTGAGGCCAGACCAGGCAGTCCTCTGCTGTATGTGTGTTGGGGTCTCATATCAGCTAGTGTATGCTGACTTGTTGGAGGCTCAGTATCTGAGAAATCTCTGGAGTCCAGGTTAGTTGAGACTGCTGGTTTTCCTATGAGGTTGCCCTCCTTCTCAGCTTCTTCCAGACTTTTCCTAATTCAACCAGGGGGTTCCCGGGCTTTTCTTCATTGGTATAAGTATCTGCATCTGACTTTCAGCTGCTTGTTAGGCCTCTCAGAGGGCAGTCATGCTAGGCTCTCATCTGTAAGCACACCATAGCATCAATAATAGTGTCAGGCCTTGGAGCCTCCCTTTGCATTAAATCCTAATTTGAGTTGGTCACTGAACCTCCTTCCCTTTAGTCTCTTCTCCATTTTTGTTCCTGCAGTTCCTTTAGACAGGAAAAATTCTGGGTCAGAGTTTTTGACTGTGGGATGGCAATGATCAGATATTGGGGGTGGGGAACAGGAGTGAAGCCCTGAGGGCCAGCAGAAAGAATGGAAAAGGGGCAATCTTGGGAGGTAGGAGGGGTGGGGCTCTAGAATGTACCAGAGACCTTGGAGGTGACAGACTCTCAGGACTCAAAGGGAGAGAGACCTTAGACAAAATGCCCGACAGTGGGGAGAGGGAACTTGTAGAGTCCACCTCCAGTAGAAAGACAGAGCATCAAATGTCTGTTTTAAATTAAGGGTTTTTTAATGATTTCTTAGGAAATGCTTGATTTGTGTACTTATGTTTATATTCTTATGTACAAAAGACCATATAAACTTTATTGTTCAGGGAGGGGTTGTATATTATAAAAAGTATAAAAGCTTTACAGGCTCCATAGTTTGGATGGGTGCATAAACAAAGTGAATGGAAGCAATCACAGTGCTCTGCGTGATCTTAAGGAATGAATGAAAGAGGAAGAAGAAGGAGAAGAGGAAGAAAAAGAAGGAGAGAAAGAAGGAGAAGAAGAATGTAGCCTTTGAATGTATCTATCTAATGTCCTGTTCATTTATCAAATAAATATCCAGGCTGCTATTCCACATAGCTAGAAAATACCACCAACCAGAAGAGAAAAGAATGGAAAACAGAAGCAGAGAGAGGTAACCTGGGATTGTTACTATAAAGGTGATTATTGCAGCAGAAATAAAAGACTAAAATTCAAAGCAGCATAAAGAATTTCAAGAAAGTCAAGCCAAGACATAGCAGGCTATAATAATTTACAAGGTGATCTCAAATGGCTTTATGAAAAACTGGCATTAAAGCAAAGACCCAAAGGTAGTCATCAAATTGGCTGTGCCAAATACCCGGTGAAAAAGAAGAGTTCAGAGAAGTTTCACTGTGTACAAAGCCAGAAACATACTAGTGTTCTCTAGGAGTGAAAGAAAGAATCTTCTTTCTCGCTCTGTCTGAACTAGGACCATACCCTAGAAGACAGGATCAACTCAGCCTACCTGACTGTCTTTACCAGACACTGCGTGCAGTCTATCTGGAGCCTATATCTCTGAACTGAGGTCTGGTAGGTCAGTTTCTTGGGAGAAATTATGTCCTGACATAGGGGGATGTCCTAACTCTACGTGCCTAGTGCCCTTTCCATGCAGAGACAGATGTCTCTCTCTGCTTCTCTTCCTCTTCTACAAATGCTAATACAGAAGCATGGCTTGCTCTCCATTTACCTCTAAAAAAGTCTGTTTCCAAAAGCCAGTCACTTCAGAGGCTGAGTTTTTAATGCAAATTCGTGGAATTCATTCCACAGCAGAGATTAAGGGGGAAGAAGCAGATCACATGGGGCCTCATAGATCATTGGAAATTGTTTTCCAGATTTTCTTTGGAAATCTTTGCACAAGAGAGTGTTATGATTCTGTTTTATAACAGGGCATAGTATTATTCTTTCCATTTATTTATCTTTATTTATTTATTTATTTATTTATTTATTGTTTTGGTGTTTCACTTAGGCTTGAAATGGTTTGAGACCAAAGCTAAGAAAATACTTGAGTCTCCAATGTCAACTTTGAATACTGGCTTTGAATATAATTGGAATAATTTGCCTGAATTTATTAATTGAATTCTGTATCACAAACCTTGGAATTAAAACTTCCTTATTTAGCATGCAAATCTATGCAGAAACATGCAAAACACTATTCATAAAGCAACTGAAACATACCTTCAAGCTTTCCTATAGGGGGTCAAAGCAGGAAGATGGGATGCAAGGAACATAAATTCTTTAAAGAGGGTTTTTGCTTGACCTAGAAGAGGAAGATAGATAGTGAATGTAAGTCCATAAACTGGCTAGTTACGCCAAACATGGAATAAAGAAGATTTCAATTTAATTACACAAATTCCTACTGTGTACTTCTAAAGTATACTAATGAGATAATAGCTAATATGTAAAGATGTCTAACTGCCACTATGGAAAAACTGTTCTGCATATATATGCCAAGGGTTTTTGGCAGAGAACACTTCCATTTAACCAGAAATTAGCCTGCCCAATAGAAAAATCTAATTTAATCTTTGTTTAATGTCATCAAGAAAGGATGAGTGGATGAGTGTAGCATTTGGAAGTAGTTAGAGTTTATGTATTGACATTATCATCAAGGCTAAGTTAATCGTTACATTTCTATAATATGAATTATTTCAAGATTCTGCTAATAACCAAAATATTATTAGCATTATTATTAGGGGCTCAGACTGTTGCACTCTAAGCCCATTGATATCATATCAAACAGTGCACAGCTATAAAATAGAGACAAGGGCCATAGGACCATCATTTGTGTATGGGTTCAGAGAGAACCTTTAAATTCAGCCAGGATATATTTTCATTGCTCAGTTGAAGAAAAGGTCTCAACTTGGGAATGGTCATCTAGTGGAATGTGAAATCAAGAAGATTTGTTCTTAAACAGATGTAATGGTTTCATCTCTAGATACCCATTCAGCTTCAAATCTGGTCAAACAAATGAACAGTTGCTTTTAAAATTGGTTTCTATACCATAGGGCTAACTCTGAAATAAACTCTTCCCTCTAAGCTTTAACAGTCTAGTTCAGATTTAAGCCTGAGTAACAGGAACCATTTCCCAAGATGCACAGACTATCTATATTTCTGCATCTCAGTGTATGTTTTTAGCTTATATAAGAAATGCCATATGACCTTCTATCCCATTTTAAAAACATTTCCCAAATCAATGTTCAAGGTCACAGGAGAAAGATATCCAAATTTAAATAATAACTAGCATCTATGTATAAATTTCTCGAAATAGGAGAATTTCATACAGGAAAGATCTGTGGTTTTTATCTTCTCTAGCTGTTATTATCAGGAGAAAACTTAAAGAACAAAAGAAAAACAGGATAGCAGCGACCTTCGTTATGACCCCATGCACCTAGGCCTCTTTGCTCTACTGCAATCAACTCTGATGGGCACAGTTATAAGGTGCTGATGGCTTTAAATGCCATGAGTTATAACCCAGAAACAACGTGAACCAGGAAAAGCAGCAAAGCTGACCCGACAAAGAGATATAAAATTAGCAATGGACCAGAGATAACTTTATGCCAGTTGCTAAGGGCAACCTACAGCTGATGGATAATGTAATAACGCACGTTAAGCCACACTTACACTAAATAAGTTCACAACATCATTAATATCTGTAACAGCAGGGGCACCATGCTGACTGAGGCAAGCATAGGTATTGATGATGACTGTACCTTTGGGAAAGACCTGGCCACATAATGACCTGCTAGGATGCATAGAGGAGGCGTAAGGACAGTGTGATCTCAGCAGCGTTTGTCCTGCCTTTTAACAAATGGCCCCTCCAACTCCATTCCTCTCCGCTGCTGTTTCACTCTACATGTGCTTTCCACTGAGGGTATTTCTATGATCTTATGGTAGAGTCTGAGGTCAGGAAGTCTTAATTTCTTCTAGGAACTGATCACACATCCCCACACAAGGACCTTGTCTTTAGTTCATCTACTCTTAGTTTTACTTCTCTTTCATTAAAAATGTCTAAAAAAAAAAAAAGCTTCATTCACAAAACCTTACCTGTTTGCTTTAAATGGAATAAACTGTGTGATGAATTATGTATACATTGTCTATACATGAAATATATCTATAGAAAAACACGAGGATGGCTACCAGGAGTCCTTTTGAAATTTCCACATTTTGTTTCTAGGTTGCTGGCAGTAGGGATAACTAAGTAAGCATTTTGTACAACAGGTCAGCGCTGAAGCTGCCCTCTCCCTTAGAGGTCAGCGCTGAAGCTGCCCTCTCCCTTAGATATCTTTACCACAATCTCCTTAGGGAGCATTTGATAAGGATGTGAGGAATGATGCAGGGTAGATAGAGTCCTTCTGATTAAGACCTTCACCAGAAGGGGTGATTCAAACAGGGACATTTCACTGCCCATGTCAAGCAGATTCCATAGTGGAGAGCAAAGTCAGTCTAGGTGTGGCATGCTAGTCTCCTCTGTTGAAAGTCTATCATGAAGCAGTTCAGTATTTTACAGAGTTGAATCAACAAAAGTGATATCACAAAGCCAGAAAGAGAAAACTTAAGGTCCTTCAGCATCACAGAGCCAAGCCTCTCTGTATTTGAAAATGTAAATAGCTTGTCCAACGTCAGACACCTAGGGTTGGACAGTTCCATGGGCCTTCAGTATTCTCTCACTAAACAATAAACCTTCAACACCTGTACCTCCTTCCTTTAAGAGTCACAGAATACCATTTGCCCTGGGTTCAAGTTTTCTGCACTGGAATCAACTACAGTTCTCTCACATTGGGCAAATTGTTTATTCTCTTCCACCTTTTTTTTCTCATCTGCAAAACTAAATGAATAAAATGACCAAATTCACTGGGCCACTAGAATGACTATGAATATGTAATGTAGCAATATTGTCAGACTGTTTCCATCTGCCAGCTCCCAATAGTGACATGGGGACTTTTTATTATTTATGAAAGCTTAGGCCTTATAGCCTAGGCTTGGTCGCAATCAACTTAATTAGCCCCATCTACACATGGTCTCACTATAGTCCAGTTTGTCTGACTTCCTCCATGTCTGGCTGTGCTTCTCAATTCTTCACACAGTTCCTCTCTCTGTCTGGATATCCCATCATACCTTTCCTGTCCTGCTATAGGTTATCAGCTTCTTATTAAACCAATCAGAAGGTGATCGAAAAGAATGTTTACAAAATATAATGCAATATAATTGGAATTGCAATACTGGAGTCGAGCCTATATTTAGCTCTCTGCCTGCTGGTGGAGAAATCAAGGTTGGAATAATACAAAGACAACCTTTATACTGTGAACAAGAAGATTATACCAGCACAGCAATAACTTTAAAGTAGTAGTGACAGGCTGGAAGATGATGGTTGTCTCATGAATTTATGCTATCCTTCAGGGAGTGGCAGAGAGTGGGCAGGTGAGGTCAGCACTGGAGGAACATGCTCCTCTTATCTGTCCCTCTCTCCAGTAACCCCCACCCCTTTCCTTCTTTATTTCTGTCTTCATTGCTTGGCTCCAAGAATGTAAAGTTCACTAAAGCTGAGATGTAGTTCTGGTCACTGTAGTAAACACAATTGCTAAGATAATGTCGAGCCTACAGTATGCCCTTGGGAAACACCTACAGAATAAATGTAGTAAGAGAAATCCCCATGACTCTTGAAAAGAAAACATTTTTTTTCTCCTTTTTGAATTTTGATTTCCCAAGCTATACTAAAATCTGTATGGCTTCTTTCTTTCCCACTCTAATCTCCAAAGACTATGGACAACTTACCTTTACAGTTCTCAAGAAACTGGACCCTAAACTGCCCTGTGTTCTGTGTGTGCAGGAAGGTGCTGGAAAGTCCCTTCACAGCAGCCTGACGTCCTGTAATGGCTCCTTTGGAGTAAAACATGTTTTCATATTCTAAATGAAAGTCATAGTATATTTTAAGGCCAGCATTTGAGCCTCAAGTTTGAGGTGTGTCATGCATTTTACTATATTTCAGTATCCAGTCCTTTACAATGATAATTTTAAGCCCTATTTGTGGCACCTACCCTAGGTGTGACAACAGGCAAATACTAAAAGTTCTAATAATGCATTCTAATAGCTAATTATTGAATATAGTGAAATTTTATTGGCTTTTTCACTGAAGCCTGTGAGCGCTCAACATTATTATCAATTATCATGGAGAGGAAACTTCATTGTGATATGACAATAGAATCTGGCTTCCAATCTGCTCTTATCTAAGACTTCTGGTTAAGGTAGGTTCAGTAATCGGATAGGTCCTACATTAGCAGGGCTGAAGAAGAAACATTACCAAACAAGTCTTCTGGACATTCTCTCATGCCCACAAGGATGTAAGGCTGTGGTTTCTCCTCATCTGAGATTCTCATTGACATGAGCAGTATGGGACTGCATATCTAGATCATTCCTCATGTTGTTTGCCTCTACCTGCCAGGCTGCTCTTCTCCCCTACTAAGCTTGTATACTTCCCTTTGGACCATGGAAACCCTGAGCATCATCAAAAATAGGTCACAGTTGTGTCTCTGTACCTCATCTGCAGCGGAGTAAAGCAATGATGTTATCTATCTTCTTAAGGATAAATGACAGTGGAAGGAGAATGAATGGGTACTGTGGAAATGTTGCTTCACAGTAGAAATCATTTTGATTCACAGAAGATTATAATGAGACCATCTATTATATCAGTTTGTCCACTGATTCGCTTAATATTAACATGAGCTCCACTGTAAATTACCTTAACACTCATTTTATAAATCTCCATCTGAGTACTATTCAGAGTCCTGCACCTGATTTGCCTTCCAGTATCGCTCGTGTCTTTAATCAGTCTGTTAATATAGGTGCCTCAGACTTTTAGCTTGAGCCAATTACTTATAAGAAAGTTAGTAGACTGCCCCACTTAAGGCTGAATAATAGTGCCAGGTTAGATACTTTAAATCTAAAGCTTCTTAAGCCAGCTGCTTCATTAAGAGCTAAGTGTAAAACTGATATTTCTAAGAGCACTCTTTTCTGGAGGTCTTCCATCAACTGGGATATACGCCAGAGTAATACCCTCATAAAGGAGGAAATACAGCAGACAGGACACAATGTAGGGAAGAAAGAAAAGACACTCGTCTGAGGTGATTTTCAACAATCTGAGTGAATCTCTTGGTAGTCACCCAAAACTAAGCCTATATTCACATGCTTCAGAGAAGGAGGGATTAAGAGGCTGTAAAAAGGGATACGAGGACTATATGAACCTAGCTTTGCAGAGAAGAGGAGGAAATGTCTATATGAACCCAGATTTGTGAGGGAACGGCCAAGAACAGGGCACCCCTGACAACACATAAAGAGAAGTCAGAACATACAATGAATATGAACTTACTACTTGTTTTCAGATGACTCATATTAAAAATAGACAGAACACATCACTGTGCTCTGAGTCTAACATAAGGCCGGACATGATAGGCAGTCCAGATGGAGATCAAACAGATGAAGAAGAAGCAGCAGCAGCTCATGAATAGGAGATGGGATGCAGTCATGAGCTGGAGGGACATGCACTAACAGAATACATGTGCTCCTATTCAGAGAACAGAGGGCAGAGTGTGGTCAACTCTTAAAGGCTTTGGCTTGCAGGCTGGCTAAAAGGGTTCACTGTTCTTAATTGGTTGCTTAGGACACAGTTGTGCTACACTGTAGGAATTAGCATTTATTAACGGAAACAGCTGGATCACTTGGTAGAACATACTTGAAGACTCTTAATACACCAAGCAAATCTGTTTTGAATACTATATAAACAACTTTCCTCACCGCATTGTTTCTTTGTTTCTTGAGTTCCCACATTCATTGAAATGTGGGATGATAAATGGCCATCTAAACTGTATCTTAATTTTGCATGTTTCATATTTGTCTTCCCCGTTACAAAGAATGTGAATAAAACTGGAAATTGTATTTCTGTTAGGGTTCCATTCATTCTAACAGTTGCTAATACTGCTCAACAGATCAAACAGTATTTTTCTATTTATTAAATATAGGAAGTAAATTTTATTACAAAGTCTGTCTGCATGAAATGAGGATTGTCATTTCCAGTTAATACATAGCTCGTAAGAATATAACTTATTGGTAAAACGTTACTGGAATCATTAATAATCTGATTCTTTTGTTTGCTTTAAAAATGTATGTGCTGAGGGGAAAAAAAGTCCTATAAATAAATAGATGTGACTTGAAGGAGTTTTGTCATGGCAACATCACTCAACGCTTTGAACATTTTCTGAGGTACATGTCAAAAATTACATCGTGGTCTATTATTATTTTAATGATCAGTCAGCTGACAACTCAATTAGGTCTTTCTTTGATTTTGTTGAGTGCAGTGAATGATTCAATAGATGCTTGTTATGCAGGTTTCAGCGTCTTCCACTTTGAGGAAACCGCTTGCTAACATGGATAAAAATTTCTTATAGCACTCAGATGCTTTATCTGTTCTAACAATTGTAAAAACTAAAATCTTTTAAAACAATATCCTCATGTCACCAGAGCTAAGCACAGTGCCACATTTCTGTCACCCCAGCACTGTGCTGAGCAGTAAGTCTAGATCAAGAAGGGACTGAACACTGCCTTAGTGAGAGACCCTGTGTCAAAAGCAACATGGAGAATGATTAACAAAGACATCTAGGATTCACCTCTGACTTCCACACATGTTTACACACATATGTACATACATGCACTGGCACACACACACTTTCATCCAAACACATGAATGAACAAATAAATAAAATCTCCTGCTAGCAGAAAACGAAAAAACATATTTCTTCGATGCCTTAAGTTCAGCTTGGGATTGTAACTATTCTACAACCTGAAAAGTAAGTATTCATAAGCATTATTTATAAAATGTGTTGTTTTACTATAGACATAGAGTGGTAATGGTTTCTTTTCCAAAGAGAGAGATGGCTCTCCTTTCTAGTATAATCTCACATTCTCACATCTAGAAGGAAAATATAGGCTATTAAAAATTTAAAAGCTTAGGTTCAAATGAACGTGTGTGTGTGTGTGTGTGTGTGTGTGTGTGTGTGTGTGATTCTAAATGTGAGTACTTGAAAGGGAATGTGTTTGCTTGTTTACATGCATGTACTGTGGCTGGATTTAGATTACTAACTACACAAGCTATTGCATTACTAAGAAATAGAACAAAGATTCTGTGTTGAATAATCTTTCTTATCACACATTTCACTGTGACTTCAACTTGGAGACTCTGACTCATAAAAACTAGAAATAAATAAAAAGGTAATGTCTGGTCCTAGCACTAGACCTTAGCCAAATGATCCTCAAGAGCTGTTAAAGGCAAGTGTCCTTTGACGACACATTCCGTAGTTATTGTTTCTTTATTGTAATAAAACAGTATGACCAAAAGGCATTTGGGGGAGGAAACAATTTATTTCATCTTATACTTTTGGGTAACAGTCCATCCCTGTGGGAAGTCCAGGTAGGCACTAAAGCAGAAGCCAAGGTGGAACACTGCTTACTGCCTTGTTTACCATGATTTGCCAAGCTTGCTTTTGGATGCTATCCAGAACCCTATGCCCAGGGGAGGCACTGCCCTCAGTGATCTGGGACCTACAACCTCAGTCATTAATAATACTAAGAAAAAAATGCACTACAGAATTTCCTCAGATAAATCTTATAGAGGCATTTTCTCAGTTGAGAGTCTTTCTCCCCAGATGACTCTGGCTTGTGAAAAGTTGACACAAAGCTAACCACCACAACACCAGAGCTTTGTACGAATAGAGGTACAAAGCAGAATCCCAGACACTTGGACTCAGTGCCTGGGACCTGTCCCATGCAATGTGCTATTGAAACTTGGGCTGATGTTCAGGTGAGGTTACAAGAAGCATGACTCAAACAATGCCACATTTCAAACACAAGCATTGTACAAGAGTCTCTGGAGCAGAGTTTTCTCAGCACAGTCTGACAGGCCTGAAAAAAAAACAAATAAAAACAACCACAACAACAACAACAAAAACAAAACCAATCTGATTATTTCACTATTGTGTTTGCAGCCATGCAATATTGTAAGACTTTGTAGTCTGGGAAAAGGACTTTTACCATCCTTTTACGAGTCTTTGAGTCTGAAAACAGTGAGTATCAAGGAGAATTGGGAGAGATGCCTCGCCAATTTCTTGCAAAGTCACCCAAGAATGATTGGTAGTGTCATTGCCAATGATAACAGCATATTATCCAAGGAACATAAGGCAGCAAGACCATGAAACACTGACTTTTTCTTTGTAATTAGCAATAATACTTGAGGCTACATGCTTGTTTTCATTTGCTGTGAATGACATCATGTTTTGTGCTCTATTAAAAGTTTGCAGCCAGGTTTTATTAAATGTGAAGAGTGACTATGTTAGTTAAATCTATTCTTCATGGCTCAAATGAAATTATCTTTGGTTTTTCTATTGTTGCTAACAAAGGACTAAAAGCTTTAGCGGCTCATAACAATGTGGAGTGATTGGTACACAGTTTTGTTGGGTCAAGAATCTAGCTGAGGGTTAGTTGCATCTTCCGGAGGTTTCGAGACTGTGTGTAGTATATCAGTGGTGCTGTGATCTCACCTTAAGCTTGAGGCTCTCTCCTAAAGTCGTGGATTTTTAATGGAATTCATTGTCTGGGTGTAACAGTGTTTGTACAACTGTGAGCCCCTCCTTGCTAGTTTTCACTAGTACTGCCTGCACTGCTTAGAGGCTACCTACTTTCCAGCTAACTCCAAGGCTACTCACTTTCTTGAGGGTCAGTAGGATAGAATATTAAACAGATCACTTGATTGGGTCAAGCCCAGACACATTAATTTAATCTTTGGTTCACTAAAAAATGAAGCGAGTTGTGGGTGGGGATTATCATCAATCACTGACAGTACACTCAGCAGAGAAAAGAAGACAGAACATGCACTGGCTCAACCATTTCTAGGCTCATTTAGCTTCCACCGGCCACAGTGTGCATGTGCATGTGTGTGTGTGTGTGTGTGTGTGTGTGTGTGTGTGTGCGCGCGCGTGCAGATATGTAAATGTACTCTCCTGCATGTGGAGTCTGAAACATAATCTCTGGCTCAGACACAATTCATTTTTTTCTTGAGTAAGCATCTCTTGCTGTCATGGAGTTCACCAAGTTACGTTGATTGAAGCCCAGGGAGCCCAGGAAATGCGCCTATCTCTGCCATCCCAGGACAGAAGTTCCAAGCATGCCAGTCTGCATTGGTTTTGACTGGGAGTAGTTTGGGGCATGGATCTTAGGTCCTCTTGTTTGCATAGCAAGTATTCCGTCAAGTATTCTACCTCAGTAGCTCCTCTACCTGCCACCAGCATTAGGAATTGATTTTACATATCATTTTTCTCAGTATTCATGAGAATAATAGTAAATATCTCAGAAGACCAGATATTTTAAATACTTTATTGACTTGATACATATCATAGTAACCAGTAAATTATGCTATTATGTATTTGATACAAATTTTGAGATTAGTATAACCATCATAATAACTGAACATATCAATACAAAAACAAAACTGACCAACACTTAGTATATAGTTTGTATGAAATCAAACATATGTGAGTGGAATGCAAAATTTCCTGATGCATTTCCAGTTTTCTTCATGACTACAAAAATTCTGTATTATTTAGATGGTTCTTAATATATGTAATCTAAACAGAAATATCATTTTACCATTAATAATGCATGTTCAGCACTTAATAGTCTTTGTTTGTATGCATGTTTATCTAAGGCACATGATAAATATGTATATGGAGATTCAAAGAAAAAGAAAAAAGAAAAAAATTCTTTAACCTGGAGGGCTAAGTCTTTACAGAATGATTAACACAAGCCTTGATTTGGTGTGAATGCACAAGTTTTTGTTCTCTCATTTTAAAAATGTTTACAAGTGTAAAAAAAAAAAGAAAGAAAGAGAGAAGGAAGGAAAGAAAGAAAGAAAGAACAAAAGAAAGAGAACGAGAAAGCACTAAAATTAATTTTACCAAGCGCTAAAATTCATTGTTTTCCATTGCAGTGAATTTTATTGCTCTGTCTCCTGCTCAAATGACACTCACCAAGATGACTGTCATTTTTAATGACGTCACCTATGGAATAAAACACACTAACACTCATCCTACAGCTCACACAATTTGTGAGCCTCTGGGGTCAATTCTACAACAACATTCTGTAAAGTCAAAGCCTTATTGAAAGGCATCTTCCTGAGAAAGGCAGGAGGGGAGATGAGGTTACTAACTCTAACTTGTTACACATAAAAAAAAAAAAAAGAAAAAAAAATAGTCACCTGCTCTTTCCAAATGAACGGGAGAAAATAATTAGTATTTTTTAAAAGTAGGGAAGTAATGACATTGGAAGTGAATAAAAGAATCTGATGTCACCTTGAATGTTCTAGTCATTCATTTTAGTGTTCTGGGATGATGTGGTTTCTGCATGTGATTTATTGAATAACTTAAGCTGGTTTAATGCACTGTTCCTACTCACAGAGGTATATGAAAGTTTTATATAAAAGTTTGCTACTGTGGCCATTGCTAAAATGCTACCTTCTCGCACTAACTTAATGATATTGGAAATTTTCTTCAGTAACTTTATTTCTCAATTGAAAGGAAGACATATTTTAGAATCTATTTTTTGTTACCCCTTTAAACTAAGTGTTCCTTTCTAATACAAAACAGCACTCAGTGATCCATGCAGATTTTCATTTATAATATTAATAGAAGACATGTTCCATGCTAATCCACCTCATTAATATTAAAGGAAGAACTCCAAGACTGGTGAGCACTTAATCATTCGCAATTAGCACCTAACTGTTAATTCTATGGAGGGCTCTTAGGGAAAGCAGCAGAAGTAGCTCCCATTTGCTAAATGTTAGTTGATTTAACTTAGAGTATTTAATTCTGAGAAAATTCAGCAATTAGAACAATCCAAGTAGCTAGACAAGTTTAATTGATCAGTGAAAAATAAAAGAGTCACCAACTGAGAGCAACCACACATGGACGTTTTCAAAATGTCCACAGCCCAGCCATCTGGCTCATTTACTGTGTGGGGTTCTGTGTCTTTCTAGGCCAATCAATTTGGCATTCATGCTGAGGTGAACCAATGACCAGTTCAGCCTACCTCAACACAGATACCAACATTCAATTAGCAGAATGGGAAGGCTGTCTGGTTCAACTCCAGCTGAAGCAGCTTGGTTTCTCAGTGTCAACTCAACCCCGAAAAGGAAGCACCTGTGACGTTCCTGCCATAGGAAGGAAGCAGTCCTTGGCTGAATGTAAGTCTTTTATGCCAAGGACTTGAAGAACTTTTATGCCTAAGTTCCCAGGGTAGCCCAGCCTCTCTGCTTTCAATATGCCTGTAGTCTACTATGCAATAGTCTCTCTTTCCTAGCTCTGAAGGCTGCCTCTTCTATGCCAGATCTTACTATCAGTTCTTCTTCATCTTTTGAAACTTCTGCAGCTACAGAATAAGTGCTGAAAGACTGTCATAAGGCCCTGAAGGGGGATTGCTCACAAACCAGAAGCACTTGAATGAAAGAGATTTCTATCTACTTACCCTAGATCATTGACCTAATTCTTAAAGCTGTTTCCAGGGCCATATTTTTTTGGAAAAAGAAAGGCTGAGATTGGCAGAAGCCCTTACAAAGCAGCAGGACTCTGTGAAATGAGCTGAAGGCAGACCTGTCCATCTCTTCTGCTCATGTCATTTACTCAATTAGTAATGATAGAGTGCCCCCAGGACACACCACACTAAATGGTGACTGCGACAACCTTTACCATCAGTTCTACTGCCAAGTTTAGCAAATTAACCAGATTTAACTGAGCACAATTTTGACAGTTTTTAATTCCTGGAATGAGGTGTTTGGTTTTTTTTATTAAAATATACCCCTTATATGAAATGAACAAGAAACTTTCTTCTGCTATCTCACCATGGTTCGCTTCTCATTGCATGAGTGCTGTCAGCTCTTGCTCTGTGCCTCACTGCTCTGGTAGCTGCCGTCCCACTACCCTTCAATGGATCATTCCCCAGGAGCTTGACTCAACTTCTATTCATATTTTATAACAAGCCCATCTGTTACCTTTGCCAAATGTTAGCCTTACTTCGCAGCAGCTCTCCAGATGTGTGCGGGCACTACAGCTGTGTAGCCATTACATTTACCATGGAGGAGAAATCTGTTTCCAGCCTTCAGCCTTTCAATAAGCCCTAATCCTACCCAGATGTATTTAAGTGCTTTAGCCTTTAAGGGTTTGGATGAAAGAACATGGGTAAAGCAAGGAAAGTCATCGTGTTAGATACATACTAGCCATGAGGTTACCTCCTGGCATAGAACTCACCAGAAGCCACATTCTATGTGAGGCTTGCTGGAGAACTACATACATACATACATACATACATACATACATACATACACAAAGATTAAGAAGTTAGTAGCTGTTATCTTAAAATAATCTCTCTGTATAGTAAACCATAAGGACCAAATTTGAAAGTTACAGAATCCACTGGAAAAATTCCTTGGGAGTTGATTAGGGGAGCCATTGAGAAAGCCCACCGTTCAGATCAATGGTAAACAGAGTCCACTTTGTGGGTAGTCTGCCTATGAGTTTGCCTAAGCTAAAACACTGCTGCTTCCAGAACAGTTTCCTCAACTGTGAATTAGGATGGTAATGACATCCTCATCTTTGGGTTCTGTAAGGGCTGTCAACATCCATGATGTATTCCTGTATGTGCCTAGACACACCTCAAACCCAGTCAGATTAAAAAGGGTTAACCCTGTAATTATTTTAGTCAAACAGTTAGTTAGATGTCTTCCCATGTTATTTTCTTCAACAAATCATAAGCCTGAGAAACTTTTCTCTTTAAAAAAAAAAAAGATAGGGAATAGTTGAGTTTTAACTCCCTTTACCCTATGCAGTGACTTCAACAACAATAACAACAACAAAACTGTAACAAAGAAGTAATTAAATATGGAAAAAGCCATTACATATCATTATGTAGGGAAGTTGGGCATGTCGGACTAAGATGTGTGCTGTCATGAACTTGAAAAATGTAGGGGTCACAGTTAATGGAAGGGTTGGAGAGAAGAAGTGATGTTTTATAATCTAAAAAAAATGTATATCATAATTAAAATTTAAGTACACAAAAGATAGCATTCTCATTTTCAGGAAACCCTGAGCAGAACATTGACATGAGGGTATTTACTCAAATCCTGGTGTATCTGTTATCTCAAAAGATTGACCACTTTATAACTCACTCAGTGTGTCCCGTGCTTAGCATTGTCAACTTGACTAAATTCAGGATCATTGTAAAAACACACCTTTTTGTCTATGAGGCTTTTCCCAAGAAGTTCAACTGAAGAGGAAAGACCCACCCAGATTGCAGGCAGCGCTATCCCTTAGGCTTGGTGCTTAGACTGACAAAACAAAGGAAGTGGACTAAGGCCAGCAGCATTCAGGTCTTCGTGACCTCTGCCTGGGGGAGCAATGTGCAGAGCTGCCTCATTCCCCTGCTGCCATAGTAAAAGGTGTTCGCAGCAACGTGCCCTCCCTACCATGACTGAACCACTGTATGCTTCAAACTGTGAGCTAACATAGTTCCTTCCTTGCTTACCTTTGTCAACTATTCTGTCACAGCAGGGTTAAAAGGGAACTAATACAGAAAATGCAATGCTTATGTAGAAAAATGCTGACAAGTACGAAATCTTTCTCCTTGGTAACATCAACAGTGCCAGCAAATACAAGTCTTAGATGTCGGATGTCAAATTCAAACATGAATAAAGTCATCTATGCAACAGAAGCAAATTACATACTTTTCCTACAGGTTGGTTTCTTAATCCACAAAATGGGGACTAATGCCTATGTTATCATGATTATTTTAACAGAGCAATTATTCTCTAAATGCCCAGCTAGCTTTTTGGAGCATAATGGCATTGGTGAAAGGACAACTATAAACAATATTCATTATAGCTTTATTGGTTTTCTAGTATAATAAATTACCTGGATCAGGTTAAACTTCAACTAACACCAAAAGGTTATGTCATAAAGGCATAAAGCAGATGCGTTTTGTACATGTGTGAGATGGGCTGAGTTCTCATATGGACTTCAGGTCCACTTCTGAAATCAAGGATGGCTATGGAAGAATTCATGTCCTTGTAGGTACAGGTCTGGGGATCTCCACTTCCTTGCTAGCCCAACTTGGAGCTATGTTAGGGTCTTAAATATTACCTCTATTAGGCTACAGTTGTATCCTTAGCTTAGCATTCACAAATGTTTGGTTTTGAACCTCAACATCAAATGAAGAAACAAGATGACTAGCCACGTTCCTACACAGGCATCCTTTACCTTCATGGGCTGCAATGCAATCATCTTGCACTGGGTCATCCTTTCACCATTTCTGTAAAAACAGGCTGAGATTTGATTCTATAATAGGTTCCACTGCCTTTGACTAAATACAAGGGTCATTTCCTTTTTTAACTTAACTGACTTGGTAACTTAATCATATCTCTAAAACACTCTATATTAGTTTTAAAAAAAATAATAACAGGAGAATAGATGTTTCCAGTGGGGATGAAGAATCTGGAGGGATTTCTTAGAATTTTGTCTCCCACTATCCTCCTGAGATGAATATTTCTATTCTTAATTTTTGAAGAATTAATTTTCAGAGGTGTAGTTATTTTTTCCACAGGCTCTCAGGTAGGAAATATTTCTAATAAGACTATTTTCCTGGAATGTCTGGCAATACTTGGGGATTGACTTAATAATGTAAATGTGGACAAGTCTGTAGTGTATCTTGCTGGCTCTGGTTGAAATAGAACAATCCAGGAGGAAACCTGCTAGAGCTGAGACCACTTCCTCGGAAGTCTAGAGACCATTTCCTCGGAAGTCTTGAGACCATTTCCTCGGAAGTCTTGTGACCATTTCCTCAGAAGTCTAGAGACCATTTCCTCGGAAGTCTAGAGACCACTTCCTCGGAAGTCTAGAGACCATTTCCTCGGAAGTCTAGAGACCATTTCCTCAGAAGTCTTGAGACCATTTCCTCGGAAGTCTAGAGACCATTTCCTCAGAAGTCTAGAGACCATTTCCTCGGAAGTCTTGAGACCAAGACTTCCGAAGTCTTGAGACCATTTCCTCGGAAGTCTTGAGACCATTTTCTCGGAAGTCTAGAGACCACTTCCTCGGAAGTCTAGAGACCATTTCCTCGGAAGTCTTGAGACCATTTCCTCGGAAGTCTTGAGACCATTTCCTCGGAATTCTAGAGACCATTTCCTCAGAAGTCTAGAGACCATTTCCTCGGAAGTCTTGAGACCATTTCCTCGGAAGTCTAGAGATCATTTCCTCAGAAGTCTAGAGACCATTTCCTCGGAAGTCTTGAGACCATTTCCTCAGAAGTCTGACCTGGTTTGTGTTGAATCACTCACTGAGAATCTAACCCATTGTGTCAATGACTGGTCTTTGCTGCTTCTGTATCTGCAAATATATATGAAAAGAAGGTTTCTTTTTAGGAAAACATTTCTCAGATTCACAGATACTGACTTGGAGACTCTCCTGCTCATGAGAAGGTGTTTAACACTACCCCAGGCATCTATTTATTTAATGTTCACAGTTTCTAAACCTTCCATCTCCAAAGTGTGGCTGACAAAATATTTATGCTAGGATAGACCAGCATCTCCTCTAATTCTAAGATGGACTTCCATCTGCTGCTGTATTAGGATCATTTTCCTCCAGTCAAGATCCCCTGCTTTAGACACAAGCTTTGAATCTTCCCGCACCTCTTCTTGCTCCTCTGTTGGCTGGAAGGCAGATGTGATGCCTTCAGGGAACACACTTTGGTAGCCAAATGTTGCAACTACTAAAGGGATTCTATTCCTTGACTGCAAGACCTGGACCACTTCCACCTCCACCTTAGGGATACAAGAAAGATGCATCCCGACTTGTTCCTATCACCACATCTGCCTGCTCCTCTGGAATACCAAGAGCATTTTTATCCTAATGCTCAGTTCCTGGGAAAGTTGCTATGGCAGAGTTGGTAAGTTTTACACACACTGCCTGTTGCCTTAGAATCCTGTACTTCTCTTTCCCCTTTGTTATCCAGAACATGCTTTTTGTGATGCAGCCTGTCCCCAAAGAAACAGTTCTTACCCTGAAAATCAGTGCTTGATTCTACAGTAAATACATTCTTTGTTTGGTGCTGTTCTAACAACCCAAATGGAAGTTCCTGTTGTAAACATTTGTTTCACAAGCAAACACATATGAATCGAAATGTTTCTTTTCCTTGTGGGCCAATATCCATTTGCTTTCAGGCCATTAGGGACTGCTGAATAGCTCTTGTGAATGTTTCTACAGGCAGCTGGCCACTCTAGTCTCTCCCATTGTCCAGGAGTTTCCATTGTTCAGGCACTCCTCAGGGACATGTTACCTGTCTGGTAAAAAATGAGTGAATGCCAAAACTACACTGCACCTAACGCAGTTAAGACTGGTATGAGTGCATGAATGGGTGCATGTATGCTTTTATGTGTGTGTGTGTGTGTGTGTGTGTGTGTGTGTGTGTATCATTAGTCTAGAGGTAGTTAGGAGTGTTCTTTGTTAGTTTTTCCACTTCATTTTTGGAGACTAGGTCTCTTACTGAGACTGGAGTCCTCTGTTTTGACTAGACTGCCTGATCAGCAAATCCTAGGGTCTTCTTCTGTCTGCATCCCTAATACAGGAATTGCTTCTGCCACTAACTATCTGAATTGGGTGGGTGGATGCTTTCAGATTGAACTTGAGGTATTCCCATTTTCGGAGCAAGCACTTTAGTAACTGAAAAACACTGTTTCTAGCACTACTCGTTAATGAACACATTAGCCTAGCTATGGGTGTGTGCATGTGTGCCTATACCCCAGTCCTCTATGATTGGGCAAAAGATTGCTGCAATATTCAAGCCTTTTAGCTCAATCAGCCAGATCCTCCACTCACTCAGAGATGCAGCTAAATAAGCCACGGCTAAGGTTATTTGCTTCTTTGTTCATGTTTTTGCTTTTGTTCTTGTTATTTTATCAATAATGTGGAGTAAATTAGGCCATGGCCACTCTGACTGTTCTAAGCAGAGGTAATAAGCAGTCAGTCCCTAAAGGTATCAAGAGTCCTCAAAGTACATACACAGCTGAAGGAACTGAGCCCCCTCACTATCCTTTGTACACACCCAAACACTAGAAAACTCAATTATCAGGAACATGACTTTCTTCTTTGAAAATGTGTAGCTGGTCACTGATGGCACACGCCTTTAATCCCAGCACTGGGGAGACATTTGAGGCCAGCCTGGCCTACAGAGTGAGTTCCAGGACAGCCAGAGCTACACAGAGAAACCCTGTTTCGAAAACCGAAGGAAGGAAGGAAGGAAGGAAGGAAGGAAGGAAGGAAGGAAGGAAATGTGTGATAATACATGAATACACATCTTAGCAGCCATCTCTTATCAAAACTGGAAAAATCAGAAACTCAGAAAATCCAGAATTAATAGTAAGTAACTTTGTTGGCATTTACTATAAGGCAGACTTTACTTCTGTTTTATCACTTAAACTTCACAGCTTAATGAGAGTGACAGATGGTACATAAGTAGTAGGTGGTATTTGGCAGATACAATAGTATACTTAGTTGATTAAAAACCAGAAGTAGAGACAGACAGAGAGAGAGAAAGAGAGAGACAGAGACAGAGAGACAGACATTTTTTAAAGAGATAGATTATATGGCCAATAAATGGCAAAACTGGGTCTTAAAGCCAAATAATTAAGAAAGCCCACATTATAATGCAAAAACAAAAAATAAGAGTTTTTATTTGACTGAAGAAAAAGGATAAAACACATTAAACCAAGAAGTGAATCCTGTATATTTGACCCTTGGAAGTGTTTTAGCAGAATCTTGGACCTTGGCATTATGGTTAGCTGAGAGTCTACACAGGTACAACAATAGTGTAACAAGCATACCATGACCTTAGTCCAATATGTATTCATTTATCGCAAGTCAGTGTCTCTGATGCCTGGTTCTGCACTGTCTTCAAGTCTAGCATGACCAGCTGGGAATGGGCTAGATATTGCTAGCAGCTCTCTGCTCTTAGCTTGCTCTGACAGTGAGAGATCACTTACTCTTAGTGGCTCTAAGGGCTTCTTTGATGGTTTCACAGACTTATATGTATTCAATCCTCAGCCTGTGGTTGTGCAATTTCCAAAGTGTCTCCCAACCCCACTGCACCTCAGCAGTGATTGTGGTTTGTATGAAATGTTGTTGCTAAATTTGTCAGAGAGAAGAGGGCATCTGTGAGGCTATCAAGTCCAAAGAACTTAATTTGTGTCAGGTACCAGTGCCTTTGCACTCCTGTTATATTTTGTACAGCTGACTCCCACAGCCTTATTAGCATTTAATTGGTGCTAGATTAAAACCAATTTACCATAGTGTTTCTAAACTTTCTGCAGTCTTTACTGTTACTCAATTAGAAGTTCTGAAATCTCTCCTCTAATCATGACTCTTCCTATTTTCTTGGAAGGAATTTTGGAACAATGGTATCCCCTTCAAATTGGGTTGGGCAGCCCGCTTTCTCGTTGGCAGGACCATAGTGTGCAGAGAAATGGAGTCAGAATGTGATAAGCAATAAGCTGTGATTTAAATCTTGGCTTACTCTCAAGCTCTTTAAACACCCTTTCTATCCCTACAACTCTCATTTAGTGACATCTCAAAGTCACTCCTTTTTCATCTTTAGCACAATGGATGTGATCTCCAAATGTGTTTCTGCAAAGAAGAAAAAAAATTAACACACTCAGACCTGGGGAAGCTTTTCAATTATTTTGATTGTGTTTCTTGAATGAACACATGATTTCTTAATGGGCCTAACATTCCAAGTAGTTCAGAGGAAAATAAAAAAAAATCATAAATGCACACAGCCAACATCTGAGTCTTCTACTCCTGGTGGCCCTGCTGGAAAGGTGATAGAGTTTAAAACACTCCTATTGTTTAGTTCATCTTTGAAAATTAGGAGGAAAAAATATATTCATTGTAACAATACTTCAGGTAATCTCCCCAGGGATCTTGCAGAAGCAGAAGTAAGTGCGCCAGGCAAGGCCAAAGTCAGGCAGGTCTCCTCCTTAAGACTGGGGCTGTTAAACTTTGCATCACAAAAAGAAGGTAAGAAGATAGCATCCCTTTCCAACCACAAAAGAACATTGTTTGAGTCTTTGGCACCAGACTGAATAAAAAGAGGCACTTTGGGAAACCAATTGGGGGATTTTTTATCCAAATTAACATTTACAAGATATCTAGACATAGAAGGATTATTGTACTTACACTTAAGACTAAATGAACTACCACTTACAAACAGATCACTTTCTGGAATGTTGTAAACCTGTTAGCACGTATATATAAACAAAACATATGAGCTATTGTCTCTCTGAACTCAATGATTTTCCACATGTATTTTAACATGTCTTGCCAGTCTAGAGTGCCTACTGCTTTCAGTGATCAGGTCAACTCATTGAGACATCAAAAGTATCATAGGTAACAGGCAGTTTGGGACCCAAGGAGGTAGTATAATGACTAGATGGCTTAGACATATATTTCTAAAGCTAAGTAGCAAGTTCCTTTATCCTCTGATACAGTTGTGCACTTATAATAAGGGACTTCATTTTACCAAAGAAGAAAATGGTTTTGAATGTGATTGATGCTTTACAGTATGCTTGGACAGTTTCACCATTTGTCAGACCTTTTATCTAATGGCCATCCTTAGCCAAATACTAGCTAATATTTCCTTTATTTTCTTTGGCTTTTTTTTCTTGTTTCACATTGTAATGCTGGAAATTAATCTCACAGCCTCCAAGGTTCTAGGCAAGAACTCTAACAATGAACTACATTTCCAACGTTAAGTTTTGCATGATATGGAGGTACTTAGTGGTCTCAGAAAGAACTTTAGGCTTTGTTTGAGCTCTTATATTAATGATATTAAAATATGCAAGATAGACATGTAGAAGCAAAACGGATCAGGTGCATGCTCACACTGAAACTAGAGGAAGTTCTTGATTACTGATGTTACCATGAAAGTGAGATTGCCTTACTGCTTTTAATATTCTGTCTTTATTTAGTGCATTTGTTGTTCTGATTATTATGTGTCGGGAGGAATTTCTTTTCTGGTCCAGTCTATTTGGAATTCTGTAGGCTTCTTGTATGTTCAAGGGCATCTCTCTCTTTAGGTCTGGGAAGTTTTCTTCTATAATTTTGTTGAAGATATTTGCTGGCCCTTTAAGTTGAAAATCTTCATTCTCATCTACCCCTATTATCCGTAGGTTTGGTCTTCTCATTGTGTCCTGGATTTCCTGGATGTTTTGAGTTAGAACCTTTTTGCATTTTGCATTTTCTTTGATTGTTGTGCCCATATTCTCTATGGAATCTTCTGCACCTGAGATTCTCTCTTCAATCTCTTATTGCTGATGACCGTATCTATGGTTCCTGATTTCTTTCCTAGGGTTTCTATCTCCAGAGTTGTCTCACTTTGGGTTTTCTTTATTGTTTCTATGTTCCCTTTTTATGGCATTGATAGTTTTCTTCAATTCCATCACCTGTTTAGAAGTGGTTTATTGTGATTCTTTAAGGGCTTCTACCTCTTTAGCGCTGTTCTCCTGTATTTCTTTAAGTGAGTTATTAAAGTCCTTCTTAAGGTCCTCTACCAGCATCATGAAATATGATTTTTAATCCCAATCTTGCCTTTTCAGGTGTGTTGGGGTATCCAGGACTGGCTTAGGTGGGAGTGCTGGGTTCTGATGATGGTGAGAGGTCTTGGTTTCTGTTGGTAAGATACTTACATTTGCCTTTTGCCATCTGGTAATCCCTGAAGTTAGTTGTTATAGTTGTCTCTGGCTGGAGCCTGTTACTCCTGTGATTCTGTTAGCCGCTGTCAGCTGTCCTGGGAGTCCAACACTCTTCTGAGTCTCAGTGGTCAGAGTCTAAAGCCTAAAGTTCTTTCTGAGACCACTAAGTACCTCCATATCATGCAAAACTTAACGTTGGAAATGTAGTTCATTGGTAGAGTTCTTGCCTAGAACCTTGGAGGCTGTGAGATTAATTTCCAGCATTACAATGTGAAACAAGAAAAAAAAAAGCCAAAGAAAATAAAGGAAATATTAGCTAGTATTTGGCTAAGGATGGCCATTAGATAAAAGGTCTGACAAATGGTGAAACTGTCCAAGCATACTGTAAAGCATCAATCACATTCAAAACCATTTTCTTCTTTGGTAAAATGAAGTCCCTTATTATAAGTGCACAACTGTATCAGAGGATAAAGGAACTTGCTACTTAGCTTTAGAAATATATGTCTAAGCTATCTAGTCATTATACTACCTCCTTGGGTCCCAAGCAAGCTCTCCTCTTGCAGGGAAGGTGGACCTCTATCAATTAGGGGAAAAGGTCAAGTAACATATAAAGGCAGGCCTATTAGAATTACACCAGACTTCTCACCAGAGACTATGAAAGCCAGAAGATTCTGGACAGATGTTATACAGACCCTAAGAAAACACAAATGCCCAACCCAGGCTGCTATACCCAGCAAAACTCTCAATCACCATAGATGGAGAAACCAAAATATTCCATGACAAAACCAAGTTCACACAATACCTTTCCACAAATCCAGCCCTTCAAAGGATAACAACAGAAAAAAACCAACACAAGGACAGAAACTACACCCTAGAAAATGCAATGAAATAATCCTTCAACAAACCTAAAAGAAGATAGCCCCAAGAACAGAATCCCAACTTTAACAACAAAAATATCAGAAAGCAACAATTGCTTTTCTTTAATTTCTCTTAACATCAATGGACTCAATTCCCCAATAAAAATAAATAGACTAATAGACTGGCTCCACAAACAGGAACCAACATTTTGCTGCTTATAGGAAACCCACTTCAGGAAAAAAGACAGACACTACCTCAGAGTGAAAACAATTTTCCAAGCAAATGGTCCTAAGAAAGAAGCTGGAGTAGCCATTATAACATCAAATAAAACTGACTTTCAACCAAAGTTATCAAAAAAGACAAGAAGGGGCACTTCATACTCATTAAAGGTAAAATCTATCAAGATGAACTCTCAATTCTGAATGTCTATGCTCCAAATGCAAGAGCAGCCACATTCATTAAAGAAACTTTAGTAAAGCTCAAAGCACACATTGCACCTCACACAATAATAGTGGGAGACATCAACAACCCACTCGCACCATTGGACAAATCCTGGAAGCAGAAACTAAACAGAGACACATGGGTATTAACAGAAATTATGAAACAAATGGATTTAATAGATATCTACAGAACATTTTATTCTAAAACAAAAGGATATACCTTCTTCTTAGCACCACATTGTACCTCCTCCAAAACTGACCATATAATCGGTCACAAAATAGGCCTTAATAGATACAAAAATATTGAAATTATCTCATGCATCCTATCAGATCACCACAGACTAAGGCTGATCTTCAATAACAGCATTAATAATAGAAAGCCAGCATTCACATGGGAACTGAACAACACTCTACTCAATGATACCTTGATCAAGGAAGAAATAAAGAATGAAATTAAAGAATTTTAAGAGTTTAATGAAAATGAACCCATAACATACCCAAACTTATGGGACACAATGAAGGCAGACTAAGAGGAAAATTTATAACCCTGAGTGCCTCCAAAAAGAAACTAGAGAGAACATATACTAGCAGCCTAACAGCACACCTAGAAGCTCTAGAACTAAAGGAAGCAAATTCACTAAAGAGGAGTAGACTGCAGGAAATAATCAAACTCAGGGCTGAAATCAACCAAGTGGAAACAAAAAGAACTATTCAAAAAACCAACCAAACCAGGAACTGGTTCTTTGAAAAACTCAACAACATAGACAAACCCTTAGCCGGACTAACTAGAGGGCACAGGGACAGTATTCTAATTAACAAAATCAGAATTAAAAAAGGAGACATAACAACAGAACCTGAGGAAATCTAAAACATCATCAGATCCTACTACAAAAGGCTATACTCAACAAAACTGGAAAACCTGGGTGAAATGGACAACTTCCTAGACAGATACCAGGTACCAAAGTTAAATCAGGATCAGATTAGCAATCTAAACAGTCCCATTTCCTCTAAAGAAATAGCAGCACTCATCAATTGTCTCCCAACCAAAAAAAATCCCAGGACTAGATGGGTTTAGTGCAGAGTTCTATCAGACCATCAAAGAAGACCTAATTCCAACTCTCCTCAAACTATTTCACCAAATAGAAACAGAAGGTACTCTACCCAATTCATTATATGAAGGCACAATTACTCTGATACCTAAACCACACAAAGATCCAACAAAGAAAGAGAATTTCAGACCAATTTCTCTCAGGAATATCAATGCAAAAATACTCAATAAAATCCTCGCAAACTGAATCCAAGAACACATCAAAATGATCATCCATCATGACCAAGTAGACTTCATCCCAGGGATGCAGGGATGGTTTAATATATGGAAATCCATGAACATAATTCACTATATAAAGAAACTCAAAGAAAAAAACCACACGATCATCTCATTAGATTCTGAGAAATCATTTGACAAAATCCAAATCCAACACCCATTCATGATAAAAGTCTTGGAAAGATCAGGAATTCAAGGCCCATACCTGAACATAATAAAAGCAATCTACAGCAAACCAGTAGCTAACATCAAACTAAATGGAGAGAAACTCGAAACAATCCCACTAAAATCAGGGACTAGACAAGGCTGCCCACTTTCTCCCTACCTATTCAATATAGTACTTGAAGTCCTTGCCTGAGCAATTCCACAACAAAAGGAGATCAAGGGGATTCAAATTGGAAAGGAAGAAGTCAAAATGATATGATAGTATATATAATTGACCCTAATAATTCCACCAGAGAACTCCTAAACCTGATAAATAGCTTCAGTGCAGTAGCTGGATATAAAATTAACTCAAACATATCAATGGACTTTCTCTATACAAAGGATAAACAGGCTGAGAAAGTAACTAGGGAAACAACACCCTTCACAATAATCACAAACAATATAAAATACCTTGGTGTGAATCTAACTAAGGAAGTGAAAGATCTATATGATAAGAATTCCAGTCTATGAAGAAAGAAATTGAAGACGATCTCAAAAGATGGGAAGATCTCCCATGCTCATGGATTGGCAGGATTAACACAGTCAAAATGGCTATCCTGCCAAAAGCAATCTACAGATTCAATGTAATCCCCATCAAAATTCCAACTCATTTCTTCACTGAGTTAGAAAGGGCAATGTGCAAATTCATCTGGAACAATGAAAAACCTAGGATAACAAAAAGTATTCTCAACAATAAGAGAACCTCTGCTGGAATCACCATGCCTGACCTCAAGCTGTACTACAGAGCAATTGTGATAAAAATTGCATGGTACTGGTACAGCAGCAGACAGGTAGATAAATGGAATAGAGTTGAAGACCCAGAAATGAATCCACATACCTATGGTCACTTGATCTTTGACAAGGGACCTAAAACCATCCAGTGGAATAAAGACAGCATTTTCAACAAATGGTACTGGCACAACTGGCAGTTATCATGCAGAAGAATGCAAATTGATCCATTCTTATCTCCTTGTAAAAAGCTCAAGTCTAAGTGGATCAAAGACCTCCACATAAAACCAGAGACACTGAAATTTATAGAGGAGAAAGTGGGGAAAACCCTTGAAGGTAAGGGCACAGGGGAAAAATTCCCAAATAGAACAGCAATGGCTTGTGCTGTAAGATCAAGAATTGACAAATGGGACCTTATAAAATTGCAAAGCTTTTGTAAGGCAAAAGACACTGTCAATAAGACAAAAAGGCCACCAACAGATTGGGAAAGGATTTTTACCAATCCTAAATCTGACAGGGGACTAATATCCAACATATACAAAGAGCTCAAGAAGCTGGACTCCAGAAATTCAAACAAGCCCATTAAAAATGGGGTACAGAGCTAAACAAAGAATTCTCAAGTGAGGAATACCGAATGGCAGAGAAGCACCTGAAAAAATGTTCAACATTCTTAATCATCAGGGAAATACAAATCAAAACAAACTTGAGATTCCACCTCACTCCAGTCAGAATGGCCAAGATCAAAAACTCAGATGACAGCAGATGCTAGCGAGGATGTGGAGAAAGAGGAACACTCCTCCATTGCTGGTGGGATTGCAAGCTGGTACAACCACTCTGGAAATCAGTCTGGAGGTTCCTCAGAAAATTGGACATAGTACTACCGGAAGATCCAGCAATATCTCTACTGGGCATATACCCAGAAGATGTTCCAACTGGTAATAAGATAACATGCTCCACTATGTTCACAGCATCCTTATTTATAATAGCCAGAAGCTGGAATGGACCCAGATGTCCCTCAACAGAGGATTGGATACAGAAAATGTGTACATTTACACAATGGCGTACTACTCAGCTATTAAAAGCAATGAATTCATGAAATTCTTGGGCAAATGGATCTATCTGGAGGATATCATCCTTACAGAAGTAACCCAATCACAAAAGAAGTCACTTGATATGCACTCACTGATAAGTGGATATTAGCCCAGAAACTTAGAATACCCAAGATACAATTTGCAAAACACAAGAAAATTAAGAAGAACGAAGACCAAAGTATGGATACTTCATTCCCTCTTAGAATAGAGAACAAAACACCCATGAAAGGAGTTACAGAGACAAAGATTGGAGCTAAGATGAAAGGATGGACCATCCAGAGACTACCCCACCCAGGGATCCATCTCATAATCAGCCACCAAACTCAGACACTATTGCATAGGATAGCAAGATTTTGCTGAAAGAACCCTGATATAGCTATCGAGAGTGAGGGTATGCCAGTGCCTGGCAAATACAGAAGGGGGTGCTCTTAGTCATCTATAGGATGGAACACAGGGCCCCCAATGGAGAAGCTAGAGAAATTACCCAAGGAGCTGAAGGGGTCTACAACCCTTTAGGTGGAACAACAATATGAACTAACCAGTACCCCCAGAGCTCATGTCTCTAGATGCATATGTATCAGAAGATGGCCTTGTTGGCCATCACTGGGAAGAGAGGCCCCTTGGTCTTGCAAATTTTATATGCCCCAGTACAGGGGAATGCCAGGGCCGAGAAGTGGGAGTTGGCGGGTAGGAGAGAAGCATGGTATAGGGAACTTTTGGGATAGCATTTGAAATGTAAATGAAGAAAATATCTAATAAAAAAGTGAGAAAAAAAAAATGAAAGTGAGCTTGCCACTGGTCTGCTAAGTATGTCATTCATGACTCAAACTTTTGTAACTCCATTCAAATCTATCATGTCTTTAGTTATAATAATGTCTAATTTTTCTCCAAAGCAATGGGATTTTGGGGTGTTTTGTTTTGTTTTCTTTTGGTTTGGTTTGGTTTGGGTTGGGTTTTGGTTTTTCGAGACAGGGTTTCTCTGTGCAGCCCTGGCTGTCATAGAACTTACTCTGTAGCCCAGACTGGCCTCGAACTCAGAAATCCGCTTGCCTCTGCCTCCTGAGTGCTGGGATTTAAGGAACATGCCACCACACCAGGCAGTAATGGGATTTTTAAACACAAATATTACAGTGATATTATACCACAGTAAAATGTTTAACTAATACATTTTTATAAAGGAAAAATAAAAGGATAAATAAAATAAGCTTTGTGTTTCTTTCACATATAAATTGTATCACTGTGCGAAAACCACATGGTGAAACACCTATTTCCTCAACTCATAAACTTCCAAAGTTGCTCCTGAAGCCAGAACTGCCCAACTCGTGGGAAGAGAAAGAGAGAGAGCTCATGACAAGCACCTTTAAAGAGATATCTGTGGAACTGCATTCAACATATCTACATCTGAACATACATATTATTCAGAAATCCAGGAAGGCCAAATCAAGGTGCAAAACAGTACATAAAATAGTCTATATGTTCTACTACTAAATAAAAATGGATGAGCAGATGTAGAAGGTCTGCCCACAATGACAGTAGATGCCATAACTGTGTGACTACCAATGTCTGAACTGCTTATCCAAGGACTTTTGGTGACAATGTTTGATAAAGGAAATTTCCATGTCTATTGTGGAAGGTGACCAGCACATATTTTGTTACTAAACATTGCTATAACTATGAAGTCAGCACCTTTTGTTTTTTATTTCTATAGAATTTCTATTCAATGCAGCAACACATGTTTGTTAAACTTAACCCTGCTAAGTTTAAAAGTTATGAAATTTCTCAGTGAAGTATATTAATACCTTCATGCTTGGGAGGGAAAAGCAATGGAGATGAAATTATTATTTCTATATGATGTGTTTCCCCTATGCTCATGCACTTGGACCTCTGAAACGTAGAGCTCTTTGAGGGGGATGTTGAATTGGGGGGACATGGTGTCTACTTGGCAACCATAGGACATGAGATGCTGGCTTGGAAGGTGGCATCAATTTCTGATTATGCATCAGCATTTTGCTTCATGATCCTCCAAGATAATAGCAAGTCGTTCTCCAGAATTTCCCATCATGCCTACTACGCATCTGAAACTGAACTGGAACAAGCCTACCCTAGCTTAAGTAGTTTTTCTCAGGTGATTATCATAGTAACAAGAAAAGGAACAATACGGAGGGTGCCCGGGGTGGGTTAACTTTACCATTCACTTTTGTGCCATGTCTGTCCCTGTGATTACGTGGCCTTCTGACAAACCCATCCATGACTGAAAAACCTGAAGCACTGATTGTGTGTTTTGGTTACCAGGAAACTCAGCAATTCTGCAGCCTAGTTTTATAAATTTATAGGCAAGTGCGCTAAGTCTTTCTTATTGATTATCTGCACTATTCCCTTCATTCTGATATATTGAAATTTTATATGATTTTTCTATTTCACCTGTAGGAATGGTGTATACATAAAAACACAAACAAGTGTTGGGGTTCATACCACTGTATGGCACTCTGAGTACTGCTACCTTCATTCCTTTATAATTGCCCATGGAATTAAACAGACATAAAGAGAGCAGTTTTTGATTCAAGTGAAAATGACTTTAACTTCTAAAATGATAGGAGACACATGAATGACTTTTCTCCCTTAAAAAAAGACATGAATGTGAAGTTGTAAGTCGTTGAGATGAGAACTTATCTCTGCCCTCAGAACATCCATTTACCTTTTGAATCCTTGGAAGAGAGTAGGGCTCACAAGCTGCACTGTATTTCTATCTGTAGACTAGGGATTCTCCTTATGAAAAAGAAGTGAAATCCTCGTAGTAACTCTCCTAGGGTTGAACTGTGAGGGTTACAAACGTGAACTCCAAATGTGTGTCTCACAATACAGGTTTTTACACATTTGTTAAAGAGGTACATGTACCTCTGGCCAAAAATAAACAAACTAATTTGTATTGACCATGTAGGTCTTTGTCATGGATGATACCAGTTGAGACCTTTGGAATGGAAGATAATCAATTTAGTTTGATTAAACACAGCTCACATCTTAAATTATGCAAAATTCAAGGACCCAAGAGTCAAATAGATAGAGACTCAAACGCCAAACGCGCTCTGCTGTTACGCCATAGAGAGCTGTGGGGAGACAAAGCTATTGGGATGTGATTCTTAGCTGAATAGCTTTGAGAAATTCTGCTTGCTTAGAAGCAAATGATGATTCATGCTGCTAAACTCCAAAGAAGAAAAATAGTTTAATGATTTAGATTACAGACATCAGAAAAAAAATACCAAAAAACCCTGAAACATAAAGCCCCTTCAGTCGATAGCAGGACAGTTTTGTAAACCACTTAAGGCTGTGATAAAATCCTACTTGACTGGCCCACGAGCAGATGTGACAAGTTGAATTTATTTCCTCGCTTACCAGGAAGCTTTGCAGGAAACTCTTAACATATGGTGCCTTTCGCTTCCATCTAGAGCTATAAATGTTATTGGAGAAGGACGTTCCCAAGAGCAGCGAGTGTCTGACGGCTCTGCCAAATGGAGTCCAAATGATCCTTCTGTGGTTCTGAATTCCCCGAGTTCTTAAGAGTTGGCAACCCAGGGTCTCTGATCTAAACACAACTCACTAATTTAATTATTTTATTATAGATTTGTGGAAGCTCTTTCAGACCAGTGACTTAGCATCTGTATTGTATCTAGCTGTACAGGAAACACAAGTTAGAATGATGTAAATATTTTGTTTCTTAGCTGCTTTCATTTGAAAACTTGGAAGTCACTTCACACGGAAACCAAGCACAAAAGAATGTGAAATTGAGATAAGTCAAATTTGCAGAAAATTTTCTCATTTGCAGAGCCTTACATGTTGTTTCTGTGTTAGATGTAGATACGGCATTTATTGATGCATGATGGGGGAGAGTGTTGTATAATCATGCAGAAGTAAAATATTGTTAGTAATAGCAATTGACTATTTTATGTATAGCTCAGTAGACATGATGGCTGAGTATGTAGGGCACAAACTTGCTTAGTGCCTCTCTGAAACATTTTATCTTAATAGAGTAAAGGGTCAAAAATTGATGCTTTGACCATTAGAAAGAAGCTGCTACCTGAGACAGTAGCTTTCTCAGATACCCATACAGTGCATGATTGAGTAGATGTATGGAGCATGCGTAGAAGTCCAGATATGAGTTATCACAATTATAGAAACATATCACAAGGTTTACATTATAGTGAAAACATTTTGAAATTTTAATTGTAATTTAAGAGCTATCTTAGATAAACAAAATGTCATTTAAGCATTTGAACCCAAAGTAGTTCTTAGCACTAGAAAGAGAATAAACAAGTTATAATATACCAAAGGCTTTATATTTTAAGACACCTAATTAGAAATAATTAACATGAACCAACCATTTATACAAAACCATTTAAATGTAATTTTGAAATTATACTTTGGGTTAATTTTCAGTATCTAAGAATTCATAATACCCTACTGTTATTAATGATGATCATTTAGAATCAATACCCCTACTGTCTTAGGGTTGCTATTTCAGTAATTAAATACCATGACCAAGAGAAATTTAAAAAGAAAGGGGTTATTTCACTCACAGTTACATATTACATTTCATCATCAAAAGCAGTGAGGGCAAGAACTTGGAGGCGGGAGCTGATGCAGAGGCCATGGAGGGGTGCTGCTTATTTGCTTGCTCCCCATGGCTTGCTAAACCTGCTTTCTTAATAAAACCTAGGACCACCAGCCCAGGGATGGCCCCAACCAAAATGTGCTTGACCCTCCGCCATGAATCACTTATTAAAGTCATGCTCTACAAGATTGCCTACAGCCAGATCCTGTGGAGGTATTTTCTCAATTGAGATTCCTTCTGACGACTCTAGCTTGTGTTGACACAAAACTATTCAGGTTACCTACTTAAATGATTATAATTTATCTTATTTTTTCAATATAATATCTTATCAAAGTCAATTTCCCCTTCTGTTGTTGTAATTGTTTTGTTGATTGCCAGTAACAGGATGGAGAATTTGCCTTGGAAACAAATATTTCTCTAGGCATGCCAACAAAAAGGTAAACAAAATGGCTTTTCAGCAGGATGAAGCTCTAACCTGGATGTGGATGGCACCTTCCCATGAGGAAAGTAAGCAGAGGGCCAGCTTTCTTCTCTCTCTGCTTCCTGAATAGGGTGGAATGTGAACATATACTTCCAGCTCCTGCTGACATGTCCTCCTCTCAGGATGGACCATACTTCTTAACACAGAGATGAGGCCTCCTTTCTTTAAGTTGCTTCTTATCCAGTATACCATTCTCACAGCAACAAGAAAATTAACTAACATGATTGTTAAGTAGATTACTTCATCAGCAAAGAACTCATTGATAATTTTATAGAATATTTTCCTTTTCTATTGCTAATCACTCTTTGTAAGAGACTATACTCCTAATTTCATTTATCCTAAACATTAAAATTTGTTTTAGAGACACAATCCTCCTTTATCAATGGCAAAGAAAAAAATAGTTAAATGTGCCACATCTAGCTTCTTGCATATGCTACAAAACAGATAAATGCTTAAGCTAAAGTTGGGTGTTTATATAAACAACTGATTTTATTATTAATGTGAATTAAGACAAAACTATTCTGTAGTTTATTTTCTCAAACATTATTAGGATTGTCTTCTTTAAAGCAAAATGGGTGTTTTCTTAACAGCTCTACCAAGATACCAACCATAATATCACTCATTTAATCTTAGGTTCTAGTTGTTTGTATTGAGTCTAAAACTAATTATACATTCTCAAATTATTCAGAAGAAAAGTGACTTCAAATATTCAGTGGTTTGATATTCATCATGCCATGGTTAAATAATCAAAAATAATGCAACTTTTGACTGACATTACCATGTGGCCAAAGCCTAAATTTTAACTCATATAATTTTCTATTAAAAAGAGAGCATAGGATCCATCCTATAATCAGCCACCAAACACAGACACTATTGCATACGCCAGCAAGATATTGCTGAAAGGGCCCTGATATAGCTGTCTCATGGGAGGCTATACCAGTGCCTGGCAAACACAGAAGTAGATGCTCACAGTCAGCTATTAGTTGGAACACAGGGTTCCCAATGGAGGAGCTAGAGAAAGTACCCAAGGAGCTGAAGGGGTCTCCAACTCTATAGGTGGAAGAACAATATGAACTAACTAGTACCCACAGAGCTCATGTGTCTAGCTGCATATGTAGCAGAAGATGGCCTAGTTGGCCATCATTGGGAAGAGATGCCCCTTGGTCATACAAACTTTATATGCCCCAGTACAGGGGAACGCCAGGGCCAAGATGTGGGAGTGGGTGGACAGGGGAGCAGGGCGGGGGATGGGGGAGGGTTTAGGGGACTTTCGGGATAACATTTGAAATGTAAATGAAGAAAATATCTAATAAAAATTGAAAAATAAATGAATAAATAAATCTTAAAAAAAAAGAGGGCAATGACTCCAAAATTAAATGCCTCTGCCATTAGCGTTTACAAACTAAACATTTTCTAGACCAGTGGCCATCTTATACCTAAGAAGAGGTTTTGTGGGAATCTAACACAAAGCCACAATTTTGTAGATGAGGCAAATGAGCTCAGAATGTGTCTTTCAGACCTCAAGAACTGATAGCATATTGAGACATAAATTTAAATCACAGGAGTTTGGATTGATTTATACAGACACGTGCCTTAAACAGGCCAAACTTTTCATATCTATAGTCCCTGTACCTTGGCTCCTAAGAAGTTATTCATTTACCTTGTCACAATGGTTGAGTGGGGATAATTTGGATGAAATATTGGGATTGTATATAAAGAAGACAAGGGTTTAAGGGACCACCAAGCTACAGTACCACATCTCACTTTGCTATGAAAAGTGGTTTACTTTGTATAATTAAAGAGGGCTGAGCTGCCCATTCTAGGTTTTCGCAGGCAAATACAGGCAACCCAGGAAAACAGACACATACACCCCCACACACACACATGCATACACACAAACACATATGAAATAGTAATAATAATAATGGTGATAATAATAATAAATACAAAAGAAGAAATTGAAACTACTAAAAATGAAATTGCTATTTTTCTTGGGTGTGAGCAAGTTTTCTTCAAGTCAATGAAGGTTCCTAAAGTTTACAAACATTGGATTTTCCATAAAATACATCAGCAAATAAAAAAATCACACATGTAACTCTACACAGGAAGATTTCTTTTCTTTCTCCTATTTCCTTTAGCCTTCCATGTCATGTCATTCATATTGGTCCCTACAGCAGGCATGTCCAGCCTTCTGATGTTATAAAAGAATATCGCCTTCTACACAGTTCACACTGGTGAGCCAAACAGTAGAATCACCCTGAAAAAAAAAAAAACAACAACAAAAACGAGTCTCATAAAGTTTAAAGTTAGTTTATGATTATGTGTTGGGTCACAGTCATAGCTAGTCTAGGCTGCACACAGCAGGTACATAAAATGTGAACATACATGCTTAGTCGTTGGAGAATGAATTCTTTCGACAGTGAAAGGTCAGCAGTGTCTTTACAACATAAATGACTAGAAGGTAACTCTCTAGGAACTTAACTTATAGTTATTTGACTCCTTCATTTCTATTGATATAAAATTTAAAAACTTAAAAACACAGTTCAACAAAGAAAGTATTTTTTATCTTCAGCAGATAGGACAGAAATGAGTTAAGGTGAACATTTTGTTTCCTATATATAATTTATCTAGAACTCTCTGTGGTCTGGAAATATTGACTTATTATTAATATTTCTTGGTGCCTGTGTTCTACTACTCTATTCTTGCCCAGGCTAAGAGGAGATGTAGAAAGCCATTGTCTAAGGTTACTTTTTTGATACAGTCGTCATTCATATTGCTTACTATACATCCCCATCACACGTTTCTATTGTCTGGGCCCCACAAAATGATGACTTTTCAAGCCTCTGGACTACTGAGAGTTGAAGATAGGTTAAGATAAAAAAAACTCAGGAAAAGACCTATGGATTATCTTAAAACATGCTAGCAACCCCAAAACAAATCCAGTAGAACACAAACCCAATAGAGTCTTCACCATCAGCCTGCCATAGCAGAGTATCCCTTCCCCATCAGCCTGCCATAGCAGAGAGTATCTGTCCCTACCTGACTCTGCAGTTGGTGCCTAGCTTGGACTGCTTAGTCAAGAGAGGGTCGCATCCAGCAGTGTATGGAGGGAGTCTGCTAAGACCTAATCAGTGGGATGTGTATTCCTGCCAGGTATTCCTTCTCTAAAGTGGGGTGAACTCTAACCATCAGTAAAGACAGGGACATCATACGCTTATGTGTTCTTTTCATTCTTGTTTTCACTACAGTCATCAACTGGGGCAATAAGCTTACATACTCAAATGTCCATGCTGAAAATTATGGTGTATCTGTTTATTAAGTACACGTTGATAAATGTATTTACAAAAGTTAAGAGTATTACTGAGCATGTGTTTGGTTTTGACCTAGGAATAAGCCAGGTGTGTAGGTGAGTCCACCGATGCCCACAGTCCTGAACATTGAACATTGAGGAAACAACTGAAGCATTTTAAGCCAAAGATAAATAACAAAACTCTACCCTGGACCCATGGAAACAGTGACTACCGAGTTTTCTCTTGGTGATCACAGATAGCCTAATCAATTCTATTCATTGTCATCTTGATGAGATCTAAAATTACCTATAGAACAAACTTCTGGGTGTGTCTGCCAATAAGTTTCTAGTGTGGGTTAATCCAAATGGGCGAACCACTCTAAGAGTGAGTATGGAGAAGGTGCAATGAATGGGCCAGAGTTCTAGACTAAGATCAAAGAAGAGAGCAGAGTGAGAGCACTTGTTGCTTTCTGTTCCTGACACTGAATGCACTGTGACCAGCTACTTCAGGCTCCTGCCACTGTGATGGGCTGCACCCTTGATATAAACCTTTCCCTCAACAAGTTTGATTGTTTGTTTATGGGAGGTTCCTGGAGATTCTCACAGTAATGAGCAAAGAAATGAAGATAGGTACATTACTAAACTGCTCTAGGTACTCTTGATGCATCTTTAAAACAAAAGCGTCACTGTTTACTGTAAAGACTAAGAGAATTCTTTTCTTTCCCTTTTTCATTTGTTTGTCTGTTTTCCTTTTTTTTTTTTTTTTTTTTTTTTTGGACAGGGTTTTTTTTTTTTTTATGTGTGGCTTTGGTTGTTTTAGAATTAAATCTACAGATCAGGCTGGTCTCAAATTCACAGAGATCTTCCTGCTTCTGCTTCCCAAGTGCTAGGATTAAGGATGTATGCTACTACTGCCAAGCAAGGATTCTTATTAAATGAAAACATTTTTAAAATATTCTCGTTAACTGCTGGAATTTTTTAAGTGGCACAAAGAAGAATATGCAGGTTTCCCCTGTCTATGCTCCTTTGATTGCCTCTGCAAAACCTGGCTTAAAAACCAATGAAGTAAACCACAATAGGGTTCAGGTAATAGTCAACCCTACCCCACATCTTCAACTCTAGTACTATCATGCTATAGCTTTTCTTCCCATCCAGTTTGAATACAAATTGCAACAGACTTTGCACGCAAATGCCTATCATTAGAAGTCTCTCATGTCTCTGCTTCTAATGAAATCTGTTTCTCAGCCTCATTATTACCCCTCATCCCTTGATAGCTCGCTACTGTCGCAGATCATCAGCACCTCTTCTGGCTTCATTTGCTTGCCTAAGCAGCCTTGACGTTAGGGTCAGTCATTTTATTAGATTGTCACACTCTCTTGCCCAAGAGCTGCCATTCTAATCCCCAAGAATGGGTAAGTACACTCATCTGCTTTCTTGCCTCCCAGTCCGGGTCTGCCAGACACTGCAGAGGAAAGTCACATAGACAGGTTGCCTGGTTCCACTTACGTCTGAGTTCTCTGCAGCTTGACAGAACTTGTTCTCATGGGTGATTTACAGTCTTTGGTCTTTTCAGTGTCAAATCCAGTACTCCTCCCCACCTTGGTCCAAATGGGACACATTGTTCCAGGAACTAAAGAAAGTCAAGCCCAATGTTTGTTCTTTCTCTAAAATCTCAGCTTTCCATTCTGTCCCCTCTCCTCTCTGGCTTAGCCTGTCTTTCCCTTGAGCCTGTAAACATTTATCTCAAAGCTTTGTTTCCTAACTAGTTTAATTCAGATACTCATGGTGCCGAATTTTGTCCTTGACCTTTCTTGGAAAAGAAAACAAAAACCAAAAAAAAAAAAAAAAAAAACAAACAAACAACAACAACAACAAAAAAACAACAAAAAAAAACGGGCTCAACAATTGTTTCTGCCTTCTCGCCATTACCAGTTCAGTGTCTTCTGTTGTCTCTTCCAAAAAAATTAAAAAAAAAAAAAGTCTGGTGCTGTGTTTAGGGTCCTCCTTTCTGTTCTGTGTAAGGTGACTGAAACTCCTAACTCTGTATTGTGGTGATCCCCTCTGTGTCCCTATCAGAAATGGCCTCCTCAGATGCCTGCCTCCTTTCAGTGGTAGCGGATCTTACCCAAAATTGAGATTCTGAGCCCACACTGTAGCTGCTTCCTCTACCTCCTGTGCTCCCTCCTGTGCTCCCTCCTATGCTCCCTCCTGTGCTCCCTCCTGTGCTCCTCCTGATGCCTGTCACCACTTTCACCTGGACAATTTCTCTCACATTTCTGTTCTATCAGAAATTACTTTGCAAAATGACTGAAACAGATTAATACAATTTTTCTCTTAGCGCTTCTCTTTCAGTTAATAATATCTTTGTGCACTGGGATTTTCAAATCTCTTAGAATTTCCTAATGTATCTTTTATTCTTAGCTTTTCTCACCTTTATCCTATCAAAAACGAAGCCTGTGCTTTTCTCTATAAACCCAGAGATTGCCAGCTGCTTGCTCGAACTTGGAGATCGAAGGAAGGGCTTGGTGGGCATACAAATCATACCTGGCTGTTCTCCTCCAAAAGAAATATCACCAATACCCATGGCATCCGATTAAAAAGAATAAAGACCAGGGTCTCAGACTCAGAGAACTGTTTAAGCTGTTCATGCACAGAATACATACTGCTCTGTTTGTAGTGTATGCTTGTGTTTATACATGTGATATATAGCTTTATCTATATAATTGAATTCAATGTTTTATAAAATGCTTTATAAGGGCAGGCTTAAAGGCATCACAGAGGCAAAAGCATGTACAACTGAACTATGAATTAGTTCCCTGGGAGAAAATGCATGCTAAATAAATACTAAGCAAGAAATTTTGGTCAGGGGCTGGCAGAATGGCTCATTGTGTTAAAAAATGGTTGATAGCAAGAGTGATGACCTGAGTTTGACCCTCGAGACCCACATACTGGAAAGATAGAAATGACTCCCACAAGTTGTCTTCAGACCAACACACACACACACACACACACACACACACACACACACACTCCAAAAACCACATGATGCCATATGAGTACATGCATATAAACAATTAACGTATTACACAATCTTGAAAAGATTTTACAAATTTCTCCTTTGAATACCCTTTCTCCTAAAGTGCTTCAAGATGTATGTTACCCAGAAAAGCACTAAGATCGCCAGGACTCTAAAATGACTGGTATTCTAGGAAAGCTTCTTATTTCCACTCACTTACAAGTGTGCTTTAGGTAAGACAGTTTGAGGGGTATTTGGAGTTATGCACATATGTGAACTTAGAATAATAAAGGTTTCCAAACACCTTTAAATGACCTAAAAAAGCACTGTATAAGATAACAGAAGTCAAGAGGTATGGTCTATAAAGTTCTTTTCTTATAGGTTGTCTAAAACCATCAATTTTCAATTTAAACACACATACAAACCACACAGAGAGACAGAGAAACAGAGACATAGAGATAGATAGAAAGAGAGAGAGACAGGCACACAGGGACACACACACACATACAAAATGTCTTTGGAGATCCAAGTTCTGTGCTTCAGTATTTGAGTGCAGACTTGAGGGTCAAATCAAGAAGACTTTGGTATTGATTCCAACTTAGCTATTTACTGCCTGTGTGACCTGGAGACATATCAAGATCTCTATGGATTCCACTTTCCCACTTACAGAATGGTCATATCAACTACCTAGCAAAAAGGTGGTGTAATTAAGAAGGAACATATTTGAATAACACAACTCTGGAGACATGTACACGTTTAACAATTGTGTGCTCTGAAATGCACAGTGTGGAGCCTGAACCCCAGCATCAAAGTCTTCTTCAGTGTGCACGCTGTACGTGCTCTGTACTGCTACCTCCAGGCTCTTCTTATCCATAGTGATGCCCTTCAAGGATCCCGGGGAAACAGGGAAGGTGACACATTTGTGCAGTATGATTTTCGATTGTTAATGATTTTGTAGAATTTGCTAGATATTTGTGGAGCTGAAACATGAGTATTAGCTTCCCCCAAAAGGGAACTAGTCCCCTTTTAACATCTGGCAATCTATGGAAAAAGCTGGGTTGTGCTTCAATTTTAGGTACTGTTTTCAAGGGAAATTCTCTAATATCACATTTATTTTTGCTACATTTTAACTTTTATTAGCAATGTTAATTACATGTTTTAGTGAGATTATGTGACGTTTTCATGAATGGACTAAGCACGATCTCATGCAACCATCTTTTCTTGGAGCTTCACAACAACGTCCTGTCACTCCCTACCCCTAGTTAGCATTATTCTACTTGGAAGTTGACAGGTTGATTGCCGCACAAGAGAGAACATTGAGTACTCTTATTTCTATGTCTAGCTTATTTTATTTACTAGGCTATTTTAATTAGATTTATTTGACTGTAAATGAGAGAGCCTCGCTTTTCTCATGGCATAATAATACTCATATATATCACATGTTTGTCTATTCATTCATCTACTTATGAGCATTTAGGTTGATTGAGTATCTTTGCTATTATAAATACTGCCCCCACAAACATAAGTCTGCAGTATCTGTTTTGTGACTGACTTTAATTCCTGTTAATATACACTAAGGAGTATAATATATGGATATTATGGTACCTCAGTTTTTGTTTTGTTGTAAGAACTTCCATGTGATGACTATTCTTGGTTGTCAAGCTGACTACATCTTAATTAACTAAAATCTAAGTAGCTACGTATACTCCTGAGATTATTTTCTCAAATAATTTGATGTGGGAAGATCCACTTTAATCTGGGTCATTTGAGGTGGGAAAATACACTTTTAATATGGTCCACACTTTCTGGTGGTAGCCGATATAAAAGACATGGAAGAAAGAAGCTTTTTCACTCTTTTTCTGCTTGCTATTACTGGCAAGTAATTTCCTACCCTGCATTAGAGCCTACTTAGGAATTCTGGAGTGTACTGGAATGGTTAGACCAAAGCCTGTAAGCCATTCTAATAAAAATGTATAATACATATGATAAATGATATATGTTTATATGTGATAAATTCATTCTATAAGTTCTATTTCTCTAAGGCAGTGGTTCAAAAGCTATGAGTTGCAAACTTTTGGGGGTTACATATCAGATATCCTGCATATCAGACATTTACAATTCATGACAGTAGCAAAATTATAGTTATGAAGTAGCAACAAAAATAATGTTATGGTTGGGGTCACTATGACGTGAGGAACTGTATTCAAGGGTGGCAGCACTAGGAAGGTTGAGAAGCACTGCCCTAGAGAACCTTGAGGAATACATTCCATATTGTCTTCCCTTGTATTTTCTACTACTCACGATGGTCCTCCTCATAGTATAGGAGGCTCTTTCCCTCACCCTTGCTGCATTTGTTACTTTTCTGCTGTTGTGATAAAAAAGCCCTGAGGAAAGGCAACTTTGCAGAGAAAGGCTTTACTTTACACCAGCCCAGGGTTCCAGAGAGTAGAGAATGGTGTGGAAGGCATGGTGACAGTAAGCTGGACACATTCTCTCCATCCACAGGGAACAGAGAGACAACAGGAAGTAGCCGAACCCCAGAGAAGCACTTTCTCTACTTGCAAGGCACCTGCTTAAGGTTCTTTAAGGTCCCTAAATAGTACTATCAACTAAGGACCAAGTGTTCACACAGCTGAGCCTATGAAGACGTTATTATTTCAAGCCACCATAGCTAGGTTTCCAGTGTTGCTATACTTATTCAGTATTTTGACTTCCTTGGATTCTCTAGATATTAATAATGTCAGAAGAAAGGTTAGCAAATATTTTTACCAAGCTTACAGGTTGTCCTTTGCTCTTTTAGTTTTTTCCCTCATAATGTAAGAGATTTTCGATTGGATTAAATCCTTTTTATCAATGGCATCTGCTTGAACTCACATGGAGTCTGACATGCCCCTTGAGATATCTGGCAAGTTCTTGGATCTCACAGCTCTAGAGTAAACCATTATTGCTCTGTCCGTATACCTTGCCTATTCTATAGAGTGACTGACACCTACTGAGTTCAACTTGAGCATCCTGAGTTCAACTTGACAATCATTTGGCATTCAAGGTCATTCAGTGCAGTAGTATATCTCCTGAGTCCAAGATGTGGAGATATGCAGGGTTCACTGATGGCCAGACCAATATAAACCCTTTAAGTCTCTTCTCAAGACAGATCTAGGTTACAGAAGCCTGGGGTTTGCTGAGAGATGATGTTAATTCATTTCTAAAGCATGAGTACTATGGAGATTCCACCTGTCATCTAAATCACAACTGCTTTTAAAGGCTTGGTCTCTAATGTGGTGATTGAGTTGTAGGGATGAAAATCTAATAAAGGAATTAACTATTTGGTTCAATCAAAGCCTAAAATGTTGGTGAAGTTTTAGAGGTTATATACAGTTGTGAACTTACAGGAACCAGGTTGCTTAGACCATGCCCTTAAAGGGTATACTTTTTAAATATTTTCTCTCTCTCTGTCTCTCTATCTCTGTCTGTCTGTCTGTCTCTCTCGCTCTCTCTCTCTCCCTCCCCACTTCCCTGTACCACTGTCTTTGCCTGTGCCTCTCTTTCCCCATCTCCCTCTCCCTCCCTGCCTCTTGCTTCCACATAAACCAGGAATAGTTTCTTATTTCTACAGGGTAGCCCTACTCTGACCTCTAAAAATTAAGATTCCCCTTTCTGGAAACATCAGTTACTGATAAGTTCAGAGTTCATTGGCTTGAGCATCCATTCTTAATTCAACACAGCCCGAAGTCCACGCTGGCTTCAGAGATTCCCATTGAATTGGCTTCTTATCATTTTTCCTTCTACCTAACCCCATCATCTTTGCTGTCACAGCCACTGTTCCTTGTAAATAAGGCATCTGCATGTAACACTCCATTTCAGAGTCTGTTTCCAGGGAAACCTGTTCTACTGCATCCATTATCATCAAATAATGGAAAATAATTGGCAGGATGTTTTTACCAAATAACTTGAAAATTAGAAGCTTTCTACATAAGCTCAAAGTCCAAATTTAATCCACCAAATGCTTTGAATTCCTCCTCATCCAGAGGATTGGATTTATCTTATTTTATTCAATTTCAATGTTTGCAAAAGGAGAAAGAATGTAGAAATCCGGGCATCCAGGAAATGGGGATCCTATCTTGCCCTAATATCTCACATTACATAAGGCAGGGCCAGGGAAACTGACCTTCTCTCCTTGCAAGGCCGCTTGGCTTTGCTAATGGTGCTTGTGGTTGGAATGAGCGCCATGCTGACACGGCTCCACTTGTTTGGGTCTGGCAACAATGCCCCTGGCTGAAACGTGGGCCACATCAAGACTGATCTATGGATGAGATTGTCTTCTTCAGCTGACAGCACAGCAGCACAGCTGTGTGCATTTTAAAGAAAAGCGTTGTATTTGAGCACAGGGTTCTGGCCCAAGATCAAGAGGTGTCCTGTTGTAATGCGGTTCTTGCTGCGAAGCCCTAAGGTAGCACAAGTCATCACAAAGTAATAGGCACAGTATACCTTTGGTTTTCTGCTGGACAGTTCCTTTTCTGAAAATCCACCAGGATTGAGCTATGTAGCTTCCATTCTGATGACCTTTCTAATCCTACTCATTTCACAGGGACCCCATCTCTAAACACTATAGTTGGGTTTACTCTCCCTGTTCTTAATGTGACTGAAGATTTAGCTGTAATATAGATTTTAGGGAATAAAGTAATTTAAATGGAAACTATTAGATTTTATTTTTGGTTCCTGGACCTCTTTTATACAGCACACGATGAATATTTCCAGCATTACTGCACATTTCCAAAGTCTCATCTATAATAGTCAAGAACCAGTACTACGTGTCTGCCTCTAGTACAAGGTGCACACAGTCCACTTCAATCATAGGTAGAGCACTGAGATATTTCACCAGTGAAAAGAAGGCAGCATCATAAGACTTCTCTGCCCTAGGTGCTCTGTAGAAAGCATCTAGTTTCACGATCTAAAGCAATTCCATCCCAGAAATCTGGAACTAGGGAGGTTGGAGGATTTCAGAGACAACCACAGGCCTCTTTCCAGTTGCTTTGGCAGTCACCATACTATGCTAAAGATGCTGCAGAGTTGCTCTGCCCTAGCACATTTTCTTCCACTACAGATTTTCCAAATGTTTGTACTACATCTCCTTTGCTCTTGAAATCAATCAGCAGCACCAAGCCAGCTATGTCTGTATCTTGTTTAGAAATGTCATCTGTCAGATAAACTAGCTCATCACTTTCAAGTTCAATCTTCCATAAAATCTGAGGTCATGGGCATAGAACAGCCAGGTTCTTTGCAATTGTGTAAAAGGACAGAGTTTTCTCCTATACACAATCAGATCAATTCTATCCGAGACTAGTTTCCTGTCTCCTTGTCACCCAATTCTCCTCTAATTCACAATGAATACCATTCTAGGCTTTTTTAGGCTTCCCCCTTTCCAGACACAGTTCCAAGATGGTCAGCCATAGTTATGACAATGACTCCACTTCTTGATAGCAGTTCCCTCTAGTTCTTAATTTCCCATTACTAAAACAAAATACCCAAGGCCAGGTGTGTCTAAAAAGAGTTAATATAGCCCACTTGTGGGTTCAAATGCATGGCAATATAGTCTTCTGAGAGTGTCCTGGCAAGTAATAGCACAATGACTGGAGCACTTACAAGAGAAGTCACATTACCATACAGGAAGGTAACAGGGCTAGAGAATGGCCAGACTTAACCTTTTAAGCCAAGTCTGTTTTAAGAACTAACTCAGAGTTGCTCGAGGAACTGTGTTATTCACTCATGAGGTGTGTTTCTGGTTGCTTCTTAGTTTGTTTTAAAGCACATAGAATTGGATTCATATATGCTAGGCAAGTGCTCTACTAGTGAGGGAAGCTCACAGGCCTCCCTCTTAAGTAGCCTCAGACTTCCCACTAGGCACCAGCTCGTGAAGGTTTTTACTACCTACAGTCACCATCATAACGGGAACTCAGTCTCCCAACACTTGGGGAATGCACTCACACTGTCCATAGTGATAGATGTTTTATCAGCTCTGTAATTGGTATCAGATGCTGTCAAAGAAAACTAGCCGTAGTCAGTTGGGCATTATGGGTAAGCAGAACATCCAGTAAGTTAATTAACATATATTCTTCCTTCTAGCTATTCTCTACAGATGCACACCTGGTGAGATTAACTTTCTATTTGTCAAGTGCTCAATCACCTGGAAGCCGGAGTGCAGACAGTTGTCACCTGTTACCAAGAAAACAAAGTTTAGACGAAAACATTATCAAACCCCTGAGCTTCCCTCTTAACTGCTGTATGAGTTCCTCATGGGAGAATACAGCTCAATGACAACCAAAATATACTTAAATACAACAATCCAGGGGCTGAGGAGATGTGTCGTTGGGTCCAGTGCTTGCTGCACAGGCATGAGTGTTTCCTGTGGATCGTCTTCCAGCACACAGAAGCTGGAGGTGAGTAGAAACAAGACGGTCCTGTGACTTGCTGCCCAGCAAAACCAGGCACTTCAGTGAGATGTAGGTTCAGGGAGAGACCTTGCTTCAAATAATCATTGGGGGATGATAGAGAAAGATACCTGAAGACAACATGTGACCGTCACATGGATACAACATATATATTTATGCATATCACACACACACACACACACACACATTCACACACACACATACACACACACACACACACCAAGAAAGAAAAAATTTCAATATAGTAATATATAGCCAAGAGGGATAAAACAAAGCCATTGTCTAAGCAACCAGATCTTAAGTCCTTTGTTTTCTGGCACCTTGTAAAACAAAAACAAAAACAAAACAAAACAAAACAAAAAAAACAGATTAAAATAACGTTCTGATTGATTGAACCTGTACACATTATTGATATGTCCTATATTGGAGATGAAATCATGCATTTCTAATATATTTGTGTCTCTAAATAACTAAATATATTTTTTTCAAAACCAGAAAAGTGTTTGAAAATAAAAGGGATATCTACTTTTGTGTTTATTTTTTTGCAATACTTGTTTTGAAGTATATAAAGGTGATCAGGCTTAGGACGAAGAGGCAGATGGAAGTCAACAGTATTTTAGTAATTAACTGTAGATACTGTTCTTTGATATTATATTACAATGGTACAATAGCTTTTAAATTCAGTTTTATTGTAGAGTTCAAACGCCTGTTGGAAATTGATATCTTACTATATGAAAAATTATTTGACATGACTTTAACTGTATCTTTTATTCAATGTATACTTTTTAAAATATATATTGGTAAATTGAAAATATTGATATATTTACTATTACTGTTTTCCTAAATACTGACATTTTCTTGTTTTAAAAATAGAAGAATTCAAAAATACGGCAACAGGAAAGTGAAGGTTGGGAATGTGTTCTAGTACTAAATTTTCCTTTAAAGCCTGGATTGTATTGGCTGCCAACAGCACTGTATTAGCTCCTGCAGAGACAGGTTTACCAAGTTCATTTCTAACAGAACATCTGCCAAATATCTAAGTGTGAACAACCATATTTTTCTGCCAATCATTTTCTTAAACAAAAATGACATTCCAGGGAAAATGTTATTGGTTCTGCCCACCACTCAATGGTTGAGTACATCTTAGTGAGGCAGCCAACAGGCCAGCACACAGTAGGATGTCACTTTGTTCTATTCACATACTTCCTATTTTGTCATACAACATTCTAAAAGGAAGACAACAAAACAGAAACTGATTTAATTAAATTAATAAGACAATCTGCTGCATCAGCCTTTAGAAGCGGGAGGAAGGGGGGATGCGGAAGCATTTTATTTTTGTACCAGTAATACTGTACCCATATTAAACACAAGGACCATTATTAGGGAGTGGTGTTCTGCCTTTCATTCCTGAGAGGCCCAAGCTCTTTCACTCTCTGTCACTGTTCCACCATCTGCACAAAAACAAGCCCTGAAGAATTAGCAAATCTAATCTTGGTTTTTGCATAAGAAAGTTTTGACCCTCAAAACTGAAAATGTCACCCAGAAATGGTGACTCACACTTTAAGATCGATTGTACTAGGATTGTATTGGTCTGAGCACCAAAAGCATTATTGTGGTAACAATGGGTATTGTGGTAACAATGGGTATTGTGTTTCCATGGTAACAATGGGTATTGTGTTTCCAACCTTATAGGGCCCTTATAGGGCCGGTGAAAGGGTGTAGACTAAAATTCTAACTACTCTTTGTGTTCTAAATCACAACTGAAAATGGGTGGAATATAGAAATTCAAGAGAATTATTAACTATCCATAACGCTGCCCCTCCACGCCCCAGCAAAAGCTGTACAAAACATGGTCACTGAACCTTATGAAATGTGTCCACCCTGAAGTAACTGTGGCTACGTAAATCATCCAGTCTGTTTCCATCTGGCTTGCTCTTTGCCTCTAAGGTTAAGTAAACACCCAATGAATTGCAGTATTCTCTACATCTTGAAGAAAAATAATTGTGCCAATTCTCTTCATAATGTTCTATGTAGAACCCCCAATATTTCCTAATATCATACTGATCAAAGACCACAGCATAAATTTGCCTCCTGATACTCATTAAATCCTTGTGGAATGGCTACTTGGGGTGCTTATTATAATAACCAGGCATGTATTCAAACAGATTTTCTGTCACCTTTCTTGTTTCTTCGGGCTAAACAATCCCAGATATTAACCTTTCCGTTCAGCCTTTGTTTTCCTACACTTTTATCATTTCTGTTGCTCTGTGTTGGACTCAGGCCAGTTTTGCCACATTACTCTTAAAGTGTTTGAGAATAAAACTAGACACCATCCTTAATAAGGTCTTCAGCATTGCCAGCTGAGAAAAAATACGATTTGCTGGACTTGAAATGTCATGCTCCTCCTAATATATAAGCATCTTAGGCCTTTAAATAACGGCCTCATTTTGCTGACTGGTTTTCAGTCCTAATTCTGCAGTTGCTCTGGCCTTCCTGATGCGGCAGTGTATAGGGTATAGACAGCCCCTCTTTAATCTCTGCTGTTTGTAGCTGGCTTCCGACTGTCACATCTTGCCCTTGCCCCATTTACGTTCTTCTGGCTTTCCCTGCCAATTTCCCTAATTTATCAAGCTCATGCTGAACTATTCCTGGCTCCTGAGTTGTAAGCAATACCAACCACTTAATGTCATTCACACATGTTCCATTTCCATCATGTTAGACGTTCGTTTAAAAGCACTGCTTGATGTGGGGCACATTATTTTAAAGTTAGAGAAGAGAAAAGTGCTGGAGCTAAAACAGGCTTCCCACTGGAACCTCTTCCCCACTTTTTCAGGATCACAGAGGTGATTTTTATGTCACTCGTAGTAGAAATTAGCACATCCCAGTTCTGAGCATTAGAAAACTCACCTCCACCCAGTAGGACTGAGCTTCAGTGCAAAACACACAGCTGCATAGAGAAAGTAGGGATTAATTTCTTTAAATAAATCCCAGGTGGGCAGTTATGGTTAAGGTACCAATTCCAGGTTTTCGCCAGGTTGTTTCTCTACACAGCTCAAGAATGCTGTCTTCACCTGCAGGTTCAAACTGAGCTGAACACAGCTGGGCAAGAGGACGTGAGTGGGAATGGAGCGTGTGGGCCTCACTGGTTTTCTGTGTTTGAGGATTTCATATGTGAGTATACTCTACTTAAATACCCTCTACTCCTCATTCTTTCTCCTCTCTACCCTGACTTTCCAGGTGTCTCCCTCAACCTGGACCCTTGAGTGCATATGTTTAGGGCTGAATGCAAGGATTGGGGACCCTGAAAAAAAACAGGAAAGAAAAAAAATCCAATGGCACTTCCTTCCTCAGCAGTCAGTACTGTCCAAAGCTCTCTACCTAGAGGTGGCACCTGTGAAATGTTCCTCTACCTGTGTTGACATGGTGACTGGTGTGGTCTGCGCAGGTCTTGCATAGGTAACAACCATTTTGTTGGGAAGTCAAGGGAGCATCTCAGTCTGATCAGAACACCCCTGTAAGCAGTGGTCAGCCTCGTCCTTGAGTTTCACACTCTTTGCAGTTTTCCTCTGTTATGTTCCCTGAGCCTTGGATGTGAGGATTGGGTTAGAGATATGCAGACTGCTTCTGGGTAGCCCAGTATCTCATGCCCAGCTCAGGAAGGACAAGGAATCACTCCCACTTCCATTGCTTCTGCAGGAAAATATTATCAACAAAAGGTGGGCATATACCCAGAAGATATTTCAACTGGTAAGAAGGACACATGCTCCACTATGTTCATAGCAGCCTTATTTATAATAGCCAGAAGCTGGAAAGAACCCAGATGTCCCTCAACAGAAGAATGGATACAGAAAATGTGGTACATTTACACAATGGAGTACTACTCAGCTATTAAAAACAATGAATTTATGAAATTCTTGAGTAAATGGATGTATCTGGAGGATATCATCCTGAGTGAGGTCACCCAATCACAAAAGAAGTCACTTAATATGCACTCACTGATAAGCAGATATTAGCCCAGAAATCTATAATACCCAAGATACAAGTTCCAAAACATAAGAAAATCAAGAAAGACCAACGCGTGAATACTTCACTCCTCCCTAGAATAGGGATTAAAATATACATGGAAGGATATGCAGAGACAAAGCTTGGAGCTAAAATGAAAGGATGGGCCATCCAGAGAGTGCCCCACCCGGGTGGTCCATCACATAATCAGCCACCAAATGCAGTCACTACTGCATACACCAGCAGGACATTGCTGAAAGGACCCTGATATAGCTGTCTCCTGGGAGGCTTTGACAGTTCCTGACAAACGCAGAAGTGGATGCTCACAATCATCTATAGGGCAGTACACAGGGTCCCCAATGTAGGAGCTAGAGAGAGTACCCAAGAGTTGTAGGGGTCTGCAACCCTATAGATGGAACAACAATATGAACTAATCAGAACCCCCAGAGCTCATGTCTCTAGATGTATATGTATTAGAAGATGGCCTAGTTGGCTATTATTCGGGAAGAAAGGCCCTTGGTCTAGCAATGTTTATAGGCCCCAGTACAGGGGAAGGCCAGGGCCAAGTAGCAGGAGAGGGAGGGTAGGGGAGCAGGGCAGGGGGAGGATATAGGGGACTTTTGGATAACACTTGAAATGTAAATGAAGAAACTCTCTAATAATAAATAAATAAATAAAACTCCTGAAGCAAAACCAAAAAAAAAAAAAAAAAAAAAAAAAAAAAAAAAAAAAAAAAAAAAAAAAAAAAAAAAAAAAAAAAAAAAAAAAAAAAAAAAAAAAAAAAAAAAAAAAAAAAAAAAAAAAAAAAAAAAAAAAAAAAANCAAAACAAACAAACTGGTTTATACCACTACAAATCTAGACTAGTTTAATTGGTATCATCTATCTTTTTGATTGGTTAAACTGAAGGTCATGAAAAATACCTCCTCCTCTGAAAGTGAATATTAGCCTTGTTCATGAGGAGAATTTTCTTTGGATTACATTTAGCCTCTTCTGTATGAATAAGAGAGTCAAATGACACCTGAGGATGGTGTGCCCTTCTGCAACTTCTCTCTTCCACTGTAGTCACAGCCACCCTTCATTGTCCTCTCAAGCTGATTACCCAGAACGTGGATCCCCCAAACCTAAACTGGTATCACTTAACAGAGTTCCTTCCCATTGGTGCAAATGTGAGAAGGAGCCAGAAGACATCCCGTGAACATCCATGCCTGATCTAAAGTTAATCAATTTCCAGATCTGCTGAGATCCTTGAAGCTGAGCTAAGTCCTGCAAACATACTTGGTGAGCTTCATCTGCTGTTTAAGAAGAAGCAGGGCCTTCCTTGCTTGGTGCCTAATGGAGCAATTAGGTCTTTGAATTTTCTGTTCCATTATGGAAAAATTATAATCCCTGTGTCATTTCTCATGCCTAATAAGATTAGAAAATGCAGATAAGGGGGTAATATGCGTAGTTATCTGTTAGTGTTACTCTGAAATGAAAGATTACCATCAATTAGAACCAAATGCTTCTTCCAGTAGTTATCGCGTGTCCCATCTTGCTTGTAGTACCCTTCTGTGGGATGAAGGGGGAGGAGGAGGAGGAGGAGGAGGAGGAGGAGGAGGAAGAGGAAGCCTGAGATCAGGATTTGAGAAAATGCTTGTTTGTTTTCATTACAGAAAATAAGCACGTTATTAATAATTGGCAGACACAGAATAGTCATGTGTCTCCATGGGAAGCATGACCCCACTAGGGACCAGTATGTGACTGAAAGCCAGGGCAGTCATCTGGGTCATCACATATTGAACCTTTGCTCTGCATTTACTGAGAGTGGACTCTCTCATATCTAGAAGTGTAGAGAGCCATGCCCGAGCTGGTTCTGCCGCCATTCCAAGATGGTGCTGACATCCTGTCACCACCCCCAGCCTGGGACAAACAAACAAGTTCAGTGCTCATGCGCTCATTACAAAGCCACGTAAGTCACCGCCCATCCCGGGGCATAACTTGAGGTAATGGGCAGTCAGCCAATCCTAACGACACACGTCACACTGAGGTGTATTTAAGCGGGACCCATTTTGGGCTCACCCTCTTTCTCCGCATGATGTAATAAAGGTATGCTTGTAGAAGGATTCTGGTGTCCACATCTGTTCTTGCTGGCAAGGCGGTAATGTGGGCACTTACATAGAAGTATTTCCTGCCTATTGTTTGAAATGTCACAGAGAAATGAGGGTGTTTGACTCCGTTCCTGTGCTAATTACAGAAATAACTGACTTACATTATTTATTTTTAATTTTATTTACAAGTGTACACACTTATTTATGTTATCTCCACCATTCTTCTCTCCTAAAACATAAGTCAGGGCTGAGGAGATGACTCAGTGGATAAACCAGTTGCCGTAGATGTATGAGCACATGATGGCTAAGCTCTCCCAAGGCCCAGGGCAAGTTAGTTTGATAGACTTGTATAGCTGGGTTTAGTGAAATGCTCTGCTTCAGAAAGACATTTATGCCTACATACATGTGAACATACTCATGTGCTCATAGCACACACAAAGATGTCTGTCACACCCTCAAAGAAGAAAGTTACATACAGTGTATAGTGCAATGGCCTTCCTGCTCACACCAACTGTGACATATTCCAGTGCCTTCCTTATTTTCCCACTTGGCTGTGGTACCTGATTATCCACTAACACATTGATTCAAGGACACAGAAAGAAAGTCTTCTCTTTTACTCAAGAAACACTTAGCAAGGGAGATGAGGACCCCTAAATGCAGGAGATATTTGATGCTAGTACTAAGCTTATATTGTTGCCTTAGCAACCTGGTCATTAAGGATATTTCAGCTTTTTCTATTAACCTCTATTTTCAGAGGTTTATAACTTCTTGATAAAAACTGCCTCCAGGCTAAAATCTGGCATATATGATCTTAGACGTGTCAGGTGTCAGTGAATATATACATATGTAGTATCCATTTTTTCAAAGACCTGGTGAATTTCCAAATGAATTATTTCATTTCTCACAGGGTACAGATCCATTACATTTTTGTGAACTTGATTGGCTTTAGAAGTTGCTTATGACCACACAACCAAAAGCATTTATAAAATCTCAGGTTTGCTCTTTCCTTCCCTCACCCTCTCTGCAGGGAACGGTCACCCTGATCTTTCTAGAAAATTTGTAAGACGTGCCTGCCTGGCTCATGATAAGTTTTAACCTTACTGAAGTAGACTCAGTTACACTGTTTACCTAGAGTTTATAGCTTGCTTTCTTCAAAGCATAGGGAAGAAATGGTAACTCTATCTGCATGAAGGACAGACAATACCACAGCCATCAGCTACATTCTGAATCTACCTTTTCCACTGCTCAGACTTCCAGGGACCCCCTTTTCCGTGATCACAGGCTGACAACTCTTACAAGGAGAACATCTACTTTCCCCTAATACCACGTGTTTAAAGTCAACCAGAAACTACAACAGCCTAACCAAGCAGGATAAGAAAGAGCCATGAGGGATGAAGGTATGGGTCACTCTTCTGGGAAAAGAGCCCAGACCTGCTGACAGACAGGAATAGCTATCACAATTCACCCCTTGTCAGCTTGACACAAATCATATCTTATGTTTAAATGAAATAATAACCAGGTCACAAATATGCATAACATGATATTACTATCCCTCATACAATTGCAAATACATTGTAAATTTAGAATAGGTCAATGTCATTGGAAGCATCCTTTTAGTATCTCAACTTAAATATCAATTAATATTCTCTTAATTAATGTTTTACAAACAAATTGCATTTTATAAAACATATCAGGTATGGCCTTATTGGAGGGATTTCTTAAGTTGAAAGGAAATAAACAACAACAACAACAACAACAACAACAACAACAACATAGAGAACACCTTTGGATAGCTATGTATCTGGATGTGATGCAGAGAATTGTATGACATGGGGGAAATGCAAAATTGCAGCTGGATGGGTGCCTTACCAGGCCCATGCTGAGGCATCCTCCATCAGATACCAATCATAGGGTGGGGTCTAGGATAAAATGAAGTGTATTCAGGGGAATGGGAAGGGAGTGGGAAGGGAGTAGAGGCAGAAAGAGAAGATCAGACAGACATACAGAGAGAGAGAGAGAGAGAGAGAGAGAGAGAGAGAGAGAGACTAGAGAGGGGCCAGCGTGTAGAGGGTCAGAGAAAGAAAAGCAAAAACAGTCTTTTTATGGTGAGCCAGGCTCCTACCTGGCTGTTGCTAGGTAACTGTTGGGCAGAGCCTAGAAGGAATGCTAACATGCCAGTAGCCCCTACTCCAACAAGAACATAAGTCCAAATGATGCCTCACCTTGGGCTAAGAATATTCAAACGACCACACCTACTATAAAGACTGCTGTCATTTGTACCATGTCACTTCCTTAGCACCTTACTGCATGTTTTGGACTAGTAAGATATTGGAAACTCTTCATGTTTAGCCCTGTTTTGGTTTGCTTATTGATGAATTATTGCTTCAATTCACACTTCTCAAAGAGTTTTTGTACCTGCCTTGTGAATTTGTAGAATCTTTGTGTATTATGAATATGAATTTCCTCCATTCTTCTATATTAGAATTTTTAACATTCATGTTTTTGTCTACAAATTTTCTTTATGGAGTCATCTGTCATTCAAAAAATCTTTAAGTTTTTTTTTTTTTTTTTGGTGCAGTTCGATGGTGTCTTTCTTTTTATCTCTTGCCTCCTGTTTCCTCTATAGGAAGCAATGAGTCCCCATCGTTGTGATTTATATGAAATCTAGAGTAGGCAATAAACAACAGTCTGCAAAAAATATTTTCAAGGCTTTCTTGTAGTTTTAATTTATGATCTGTCACACAGGCCTTAATTTTATTATCTTTTACCTGACTATCAATTTAACATTTTTAAACAGGACAATGCATTAAGTTGTCTTTTCTTCACACTGAATAGGAACACTGCTTTAATCACATTAGTGTCTCATGTTTGTTAATATGTATTTTTCAGTCTTTTTTACTGGTCTATTTATTTCTTGATTTGCCTATAACATGGTGACTTGAATACACCTTCCATTTCAAAGATTTATTGAGTGTCACTGCTATCTGCATTCAATCACTTCCATTGGTTGGGTTTCAGCACGAATATATTTTCTACTGTCAAGATGACTCAGTATGTAAAGGCATCTGCTGGCATGCCCGGGGACATAAGCTTGATCCCTGGAACAGACAGAGGTAGTGTCCTTTAGAACTATTGCACATATGCAGGAATATTTTCATTCTGTCATGTAGATAATAATTGGCCTGTTTAAAGGGGGACTGCATTCAATTCCAGGCTCTCTGGAGTCTCTGTAGGTGAGCTTTAGCCATGGACCTGGCAGTGTCACAGGTAAGAAACCCAATTCCTGGTGGGTTATCTTTGTCAGAAACATATACTTTCTATCCAGAAGTATGCATGAAGCTCTCATTATTTTTAGAATCCCAAAGTTTGACTTGTATATAAACACACATGGACCTTTCACGACCTGATGGACAATGAATCTTTTCAATCTACCAACTTGGTTCCTTCCTGAACTGAGGATTTCTTCAGTGACTTATCTTTTTACCATCTTTGGTCTTATCTTTTCTGCAACATTAACTAATCTGCTACTTTCTAGAATCTGTCTTCCTTGTCTCACATCTCACCCATGCCAACATTATGTAGCTGTGGAAAGCCCATCCCATCCAAGATGCAAGTGATAAGGGACGTCTGCCTAGGAAAGCCACAGACAGAGTGGGCACTGCTTGGAGAAGGTCATGTGTGCTACTGGCAGTAGAGCCTTAGGGGTAGACCTGCCCAAGCCTGATGGAGCTCACACCACCATGTTACCAAATGCTCCATACCTGGGATATAGAGCTATGGCATTGAATGTCTGTCTTTATGAGTACTTTATTAGAGTCACAGAACATATGGAATAAATCTCTCTCTCTTTCTCTCTCTCTCTCTCTCTCTCTCTCTCTCTATATATATATATATATATATATACACATATATATGTATATATGTATGTATGCATATATGTACACATGTATGTATACACAGACACATGTGTATGTGTATGTATGTATGTATGTATGTATGTATGTATGTATGTATGTGGTTCCACCTCAAGACCTGGATCAAAAGCCTGTAGGTCCTCCAGGCTCAAGATCGCATCAAAGGCACATTGTCTTCCTCTTCCTGCCTCAAGATTGTCACCACAGCTGTGCCCTTCATTTCTGGATTGTAGTCCCTTCCAGATATGGTCCAGTTAACAATTGAGAATCGCTTTCTGAGGTACTTTCTCATTCTGCTCCATCTCTCCTGGCTACCATCCCGGTCTCTCACTTTGAAATGGGCAAGCTTGCTGTAAGGCATTTTATGTTACTTTCACAGGAGCTCACAGTTAAGATTATTCTCAAAAGAGATTTGGGGCTTTGGATCAGTATTGGGCATTTAGGGAGAATCTAGGGATTGAACTAAAACATGCATTTGAATTATGAGATAGTCATGAGGCTTTGGCGGCCAGGCATGGAATGCTATGGACTGAACCCCAAATGCCCTCTGCAGATTCATGTTTACAATTCTTGTTTCTCAGCTGGTGGCATGATTTGAGGGAGAATGAGTTGTATGACGTATGTCAATCACTAGGGACAGGTTTTGACAGCTTCTCCTAGCTCCTGGTTCATGCTGTCCTTTCCTTTGTGACACAGCAGGATGTACAGCCAGCACTATATGTCTTCTGACCTGATGAAGTAGTTCCACCACGCATGACTCTGCTGTGGTGTACTGAAACCCTCAGAAAACATGAATCAAAGCAAAATGTTCCTCCCTTCAGTTGTGACACATATTATGTCACAGCAATACAAAAATAATGTGCCTGGGTTCTCTGTCTGGGACCTTGCTTAAGACTTCCCAGACTATAAACATTGTAAGGATTAACTCTTTTGGAATTATGATGGATTCTAAGAAAAGAAGATAAATTAAGATATATGTTTACTTTTTTTTAGATTTTATTTTTTTTTTAGTTTTTAATTATAGGTATGTGTGTGTTAGGCTGGAGTGTACATACACATGAGTGTACATACAGTTGCCTACAGAGGCCAGAAAAGGACATCAGACCCCTGGAATTGGAGTTATAGGTGTTTGTAAACATCCTGGTGTAGGTATTGGGAAGTGAATTCAGAGTGGCTCTCAATTACTTAGACATCTCTTCTTTCCTTTAGCTCATTTTTTTTCTATAACAACTTCTACTTTTAGTTCTAATGATGTTTACTTTAAATTTTATAAGAAAATGATTAATTTGATAATTTGAATCAGTTCGACTTTACTTCCTATTTTAACTTGTGAATGTGAGTTTGTGTTTTCTCTAACATACCTGCATCCAATACACCATCTTACTTCTTTTCCAGTTGAGTTTTTTGAAATCTCCAACTGTTGCTTCCTCTCTCTTATTGAGAATGAAAAGTATCTCCAAAATTTTAATCATATGTGAAAAAATACTAAAATTAATCTCAAGATGCTTAGATTATATATTATTCAATTTGTTATTTTCACCCACAATGTTTTCTTTATAATTTGATTCTTATTTAAATCAATTTGAGGTAGATCTGGGTGTTTAGTAGTTTACAAAGAACACAACTGAATGGCATAGCTTAGAGCCATTTGTATTACAAGGCATTGATTTCTTATGTTCTTATTGTTGTATAGTAGATTCCAGTGAAGTTGAAACATTGCATCCTGCAGGAATGCTCCTTAAGCATGAAGGGAAACAACTCAAAATGATTCCTGAGACCACTCCATACCAGAGAAAGTAATAAAAATGGGAGTTTTTCTCAGACTGAGTAAAGCCAAGCTACAAAAAGAAATTAGAAGCAAACCAGCTGACTGGAAGAAGCAGGAATCAGCCAAGCTGCCTGGAAGAGCTTTAGAGCAACTGAGGCACCTGGGAAGGACACTCTCCAACCGGGTGTGCTGCCTGCAGGCTGTGCAGCCTGCCCCAGGTTTCCAACTTTTGTGAGCTGGCATGGACTTCCAGTTGTCTTTGAATCATTTCTGCTGGTGTCAGTAACCTCTCACCCAATACTCCTGTGAGGAACCAAAATAAAACTAATGGGTTCAACAAGCTGGACTTCATTGGTGTCTCTATTTTGGTCTGCCATAGGTTTCTTATCTGTTTTGTGTAGACATGTGCATTGCGTTTCCCTAGGAAAGTTTACTTCACATACTTATAAATGGACGGTAAATTTTTAGAAACATAATTCTTAGGGAACTCATGAGATGGCTCAGTGGGAAAGGGTGCTGCCAAGCTTGATGAATGCCATGGAATGTGAGTACCGACACACAAACACATGCCAGCACCTGCATGTAAAAACAAATAGAAAAAAGAATAATAACTCTTGCGGCTAAAGATGCTTCCTTAGGTTTTGTATTATTATCTCTATTTCATTTTATCCCTTTATACCAATATAAAGAAAGTCACAGCTGGATTTCTTTTTTATACACATGTTATTGCTTTGACTCCTAGATGCTTATAGAATTCTATTTGAGGTTCTTGTCTTCCCCTAGGCCTTCTGTGTATGTGTGTGTGGGGGGGTGTAAGTATGTGTGTTTTTATGTGCTTTTTATGTGTTTTATGTGTCTGGGTGTGAGAGAGTGTGTGGATGTGTGTGTGGATGCATATGTGTGTATGAAAGTATATGTATGTAAGAGTATGTGTGTTGGTGTGTTTTCTTGTTACAGGAGATTATATCCAAGGTCTTATGTATATTAGGGCTAAGAATTGGGGCCCTCACCTTCACTTCCAGATGCAATTTTAAATATTATTTCAGTTTGGGGTTTGGTTGAAGCATGACATATATTCTGATTATTAAATAAACTTTTTAGAGTTGTAAATAATGTTTCCTTCTCTCTCTCTCTCTCTCTCTCTCTCTCTCTCTCTCTCTCTCTCTCTCTCTCTTTAAATTTTTACCTTCCCTGCTACTTCTACTAACATGTTTACTGCTCTGGTAACAGGAACATCAAAAATCTTTTTTGCATTTATCCATTTTCTTTCCTTTTATTTTTAGATTTTAAGATACTTTTGTAAAGTTTTATTAAAGTCTTTTCACAGTACTCATTTTTCTAGCAGGAATCCTCCACAGGAAGCCAGTTTCTTTATCCTCAATACCTGTCCTTTCTGATGATTTCCACATTTTAGAATCTCAGTGAATTCTCTTCATCTTCTATGATGTGAACATAATACATTTTATTATTTCACACTCAGAAAAAAATTATAAATTAACCAAATGTCACTTAGTAATTCCTTTGTGTTGTGATCTGAGATGAATGTATTCTATAATATGCAGTGGGACCTAAAGGCACACTCTCCTTACCCATGTAAGAGTATAGCCTCTAACACTAATAGGTCTGGGAGAAAGGTGTTAACTGCATGCTTGAATTCTGGAGGAGAGACAGTATTTGTCAGTAAGACCATTCTCTGGGAATTATCCTGGACATTCAAAGCATGCACTTGATTGAACTCTTAAAACCAGCCTGAAGAGAAGGCCATTTCACAGATGTTATAAAGAGCTACCCTGTCACTGTCCTATGATGACTATATGTTCAAAATTGTGTTAGAACGTGCCAAGTAAAAATATTATAGCAAATGACTGAGAGCAGTAAGAGGGCAAAAGATCACTAAATCAGTCACAGGAAATATCCATCAGAGAAGATGCCATAAGGCGAGCGAGAGGACAAACAACATTAGCACCATCAAATTAGACATCTGCAACATCCAACAGAGATTAGCCAGGGAACCCCACCCAACCCATCAGCCAGGTGCTCCCGGGTACCAGGTTTCTGGGCAGAGCACACAGACCTCTCAGTGGTCTTCCATCCTCTTGTTTCCACAGCAGGCACTTTGATACCTTGGAGATAAACAACAGTGACCTGTTTTGGAAACAGTTCACCTTCTAGCTTATCTCCAGGGTGCCTGTTTTAAATACTTTCCCCTGCTAACTGTTCTTTCATCCTGTCTGTTAAAAAGACAGGTGACCAGTCTGACCAAGGACAGAGGACATATGAGATAAACATGCTGGCATATGGGACAGTCTGCTCTCAATGAGGGAAAAACAGCACATGACGGTTTTGTAATCCGATTTATCTTAGAGGAAAGAAAGTGTAGGGCATCAGGTGGATAGTTGGCTGGAGCGGGATCCAAATTTAGGTCAGAAACCAAAACTTTTGTACTCCTCAGATGAACCTAAAGGAAATATAGCCAATTGCAAACATCCTTCTAAAACTGACTAAGAAAAATAAAGTGTATTTACTATAAAATAAAATGAAATATTTTCATACCTGTATTATTTTCTGCAGTCACATCTGGTGTCCATTTTATGTTGGAGTGCATGGAACTCAGGGCTCTAAATGCCACTTTGAATTTTTCTACATGCCAGATCTTCAGCTCAGTAAAAGAAATCAAACTCCAGGTGTGTCCAACCTTTGGAAATTGCAAAATGCTATCATTTACAAATTAATTGTCAGAAGCACACAGCTGAGTCACGGCCCCCGCCTCCCTTACTTAACCTACTTGAAACCTTGTGTAGGTTAACAGTTTGGTGCTGAGCTCCGTACACATGGTGTCCAAGCATGGGAGATGCTGACAATCTGCAGAGTTGAAGTTCTAAAGCATAGTTAAAAACTGTGTTCAAAGTTAGTAGACAATTTCTTATAATTAGTAAATAATGTACTAATCAACAAACCAAGCAAGATCATTTTAGCTCTTCTTCCTTGTGTGGGAAAGACATTGCTAGCCAAGGAGACCTTCAGATGTGTCCATTTCCTGGATTTGAGATTCCGTTCTGCTGATTTGATCACTAGCTTGACCAAGTTGTTTAATCACAAAGAGTCTCAGCATTGACATTTGGAAAGTGAACATAACATTTGCCCCAGTGAGCTATACTTGTAAACAGCACTACTGTGGCTGAATCTAAACGTGTTCACTTGCTCAAACGTTTTAAAAGCAACTCCTGTTTCCTATATGTTCTCTGCGCACTTAGGGTAAGACTTGGTGGGACTTTAAATCTAACCTGTACCAGCTTTTCTGCAGTGGTAGAATCCTTTATCCAAGGATTAGAAGGAAGGAATAAGGAGAATGTCTAAGGTCTGAATGTTTCTCTGGGTTTGTGTGTGGGGAAACTGCATCCTCAATACAACCCTGCTGAGACTTGGGCAGGGCAAAGAATCGTGATTTGGTCCTCAGAGTTCTGCCTTCAGGAAGGGATTCATGTTGCTCTTGCCGAGTTTCTTACTTATGAGGAGTGTGAATTACTATGAGGTTAAGGAGAGCCCCTAGTTCATGCCTCCCCTTTGACCTCTCTTGCCAACCTTTGTCTTTGCAGGGAAGTGACCCAACATGCAGGGTCTCAAGAGATGCTAGCACCATGCCTTTGAAATTCCCAGAATGCAAACCTCTGAGCAGAATAAATATCTGCTCTCTGAGTCACCCTGTCTTGATTTCCGGGTACAGCTGCAGAAAATAGACCGAGAGTGTTAGAAGTGCTATAGCTGAGGTTTGCCTCTGGTAGTCTTTACTGTCCATATGTAAGTAGTACAAAATTTGCTTTGTTTTAGGGATTTATTTATAAAGTGGCCTCACCGTGAACTTACATAGTTCCATATTTAGCTGCATCCTAAGAATGTGTCGTCAGAAACTGGTAAAAGAGAACTATAAGAAAATACTGACTTTAACTGTGACCCTTGTATAACCCAGAAGATTGATACAAACATCCAAATGTAAAAGAATATTTTAATATTTTTTCACACAACCTTTTCCTATATTTACATGATATGAAATATTTTCATAAAAATTTCACAACCACTCTTTTATTATTATATTTTCAAATAATTCCCCCCTGTTTCCTATCCCCTTTTCCTGAAAGGTAAATTGAAAAAAGAAATCTCGGGACAGAAACCATTGCAATTAAGTTCTCAAAGGAATGGTTTCCATCTGTCTGTAGGTGTGTAAGCTATATGGATTTGGTGAGTTTGAGGCTGACAGGGGTGAGGTGTCACTCTTGTTCTTCAATTCTCCACAAATCAGCTAAGCCAGTTGCTGTGATCCGACTGTACAACCACCCTTTCTTCATATGTTGAAATCTTAATCCTGTGGCAGTGGTAATACCAGAAAGGGGAGTGGGGAGGTGTTTAATGGAGGTAGAGACCTTATGAATGCTCTTAGGGGCCTTATAAAATAATCTCATAGGAGTGCCATCTATGAACCATGAATTGGGTCCTCAGCACACAGTGAATATCCAGACACTTAGACATGAATGTCCTGACCTTCAGAAATTTGAGAAACACACACACACACAGACACACACACACACACACACACACACACACCGTCCAATTAATAATATTTTGTTAAAGCATTCCTAATGGTTTCAATTAAAGAAAGAAAACTGGTATCATGGAGTGAGAATACTGCTTTAGCAAGCACTCAAAGCACCCCAAACACCCCGACACGGAAGAGCAGTTTTGAAACTGGGCTAATAAGAAGATTAGGTTTTTTAAATGTTGAGCAAAGCACACCTATTCTTGGACAAACCACAGAGGAAAGTTCTCTTGTGGGCCCACAACAGCATGAGAGACTATTCAAGTGCTCAGGAAAAGAATGTGGGTAGAAACATGGACTGGTAAAGCCATTCTGGCTACAAACACATTGATGAGAACCGGAAAAGACTGTCATAAAGTGCCAGTCATCTTGACTGCACTGCACCTTTGTCCCAGTGTGCAGTCAGCCCAGTGTGCAGTCAGCCCAGTGTGCAGTCTGCCCAGTGTGCTTTCTCAAGGCAGCAACCTTGAGAGCAGTGAGTTTGGAGATTTGCATGAAGATATTTCTAAAGTAGGTGTTAATGATAAGGTGCAGGTTTCTCCTGAATGCTTATAGTAAAATGTAAACAGATAAACACTCAGAGACAGATTTCTTTATCAGAATACAATGGGAACTCTTAGCTTAATATTTCCAAGAGTGAGAAAATATATTCAGAAGAGAAGAGGAATCGTGGAAGCATTGGCCAGCTGCTTTTCAGAAAGATAATGCTAAAATGACCCCCCTTCGCTTCTCAGGGATGATGAAGACTGCCACATACATTGCACCTCAAGCTGCAAGAGCAAGACAGTTATTCTAAGGAAGGGATATGAACACTTGCTGGCCTGACCGTCTTGCCCTAATGTTTTGCTCACAGTACTTAGTCATAGCTCCAATGAGCTCTGGAGCAGTAGTATGAAAGGTTTCCAGAAGATACCCTGGTGAGCCACGGAGTCCAACTAGAAAACCATCTTGGGATTGGAGTTGTTTCCTAAGCTTCATATCAGTAGATGAACAAATATGCACTTCTAGACTAAGATGGCTACAGTAACACGACCAAAGAATAAAAGATACATGACCAAGGAATAAACCTGCTACTGAGGTGGGACCAGGACAAATATCTCCCTTGGGAGACAGGGCTTTTGAATGACATGGAGGCATCACCTGTCACCATACCATGTAGTTTAGAAGGCAAGGCCTCTGCTCTAGTGACTTCACAACTCAGAGAATTGAATTTGGACCTGCACAGAACCTATTACCTCTTTCTTCATTTCTATCTCCTACTCATGTGACAGAGATGTCTATAGTGCAGAATCTCTGTGTAGAAGCACATGGGATGTTTGATTTCACCAGCTTGCAGATTCCAATTTATCCAGAAGGAACACTGGCTGATTTTGATGCTTTTTAGAGATCTAATATGAACCTTTAAGTTGGGTTGATGATGAAACAAGACTTGGTGATTGTTATAATGGAATGAATCTATGTGAAAATGACATAAATCTGAGGGACATGGGACAAAAGTAACATGGTCTGAATATTTGTGATCCATATAAAATTTTTTATGTTTATGTATACTTTATTCATGTATAATTCATATCCCATCTGCCTCAGAATGTGTATTGCAAGAAAGAAAAATTCCCACTAATATAGATCTGATTGGCATTGAAGGCATAGTAATGAGCTATGTTAATGACTGGTACATAGTAATTCTTTTCTCTTCAGGCCGACTGATCTCTCAAACACTACTCTGAGGTTATTTCATCCTAGATGCCCCCAGGAACAGAACTGTGTATAACTTCAAGGAAATGGCAGTCAGCTCTTTTTAGAGGTAACAAATTTGGGGAGTAAGAAACCTAAATAACTAGTATTTGTACCTTTGGAAAATAGGACTCTAGCTCCTTAAACTACCTGAGGACATAAGAAGTTGTCAGTATGCAACTCAGTAGTGGACCCTCACTAAAGCCAGACTGATATGGCTAAGTGACTCTGCACTTAGCCACCTTCACAACTGAGAGATGCCTTTCACTTCTTGCCAAACCATAGGGCTGATGGTATTTTGTTGCTGAAATCCACATACAGTGGCATACCATGTGATACTTAGGGGGCATGAACAATAGCATCCCATTTTAATGACTGTTTATTTTAGTGTATACTAGCCTCCTGTGTATAGTGTATGTGGAAGGCTGTGTGGTTGTGAGTGTAGGTATAAGCTTGTTGCACTGTGCATATAGTCACAGACACTGACTCCTCACGACTTATTCTTGGCTTCCACCTTCTTCTGAGGCAGGTCATCTCTTGTTTTGCCCTTCTATAATTCTGTATACCCCAGGATAACTGGCTCTGGGGTTTCTGAGCCATTTTCCCATCTCTAACTGCTTTTCTTCCCTGAGAGCAGGTTCTGAGGATCAAACTCTCTGACCTGTCTTCCCAGCCCATAGCTAGCATGATTTAACCTTGGTTTCATAGATATTAAAGATTCATATATATTTTTCTTATGGGACATAGCTAAATGAGACAGTCAACAATATTAGACAAATAATATTAGCATGAAAAGTTGTATAATTGTTCTGTGATTGGATCTTGACACTGTACCTTTCTGACATATGAATGGATACTCATCAGGGGACACTAGAAGACCAAAAGAGTGTATGAGGCAGGTATGAGTAACATTTAGAGCCTTGTTCTTTACACCTTGAATATCCAAGGAAATTTCAAGGTCTAAAGTCTTGTCTTAGCTATTCCCCTGGCACTGAAGCTCTTAAGATGATAAGAGGCACAAGGATGAAAGCAGATGCATTTCTACATTTCCAGGATCCATCTGTGTCTATCATTCCAGCAGGTGAGCTGGAACACAGCCCTCCTCTGCTATATCATCATAGCAAGATAGGCAAGATTGTGTGTTATCCATATTGTCAATGACTACAGTAAACAACTTATAAGTTGTCTGAATTATGATCACCATGATATGGGATGGGAGAAACTCCTGAGCAACTAAATTTTTTATAGGAACTGAATAATTGAAACCTCTCTCCATGACTATTCTCTTGGGCGGTGGCTGAGTTTATAACTGTAGGCTCATCAGACATGGAGTGAAACATTTAGATGTTCCAAGTCTTCAGAGACAAACATTTTGGTTACTTATTTATGTATAATTCATACCCCACCTGCCTCAAAAAAATGTGTGCTACAACAAAGGAAAAGTCACAGTACTATTCACTTGATTGGTACTGAAGGCGTCATAATCAGCTCTGTTAATGAATGGTGCATAGGAATCCCTTTCTCTTTAGGTTAATTGATGGCTCAAACACTGCTCCAGGTTATTCCATCCTAGAGACCTCCAGGCTCAGAAAACATAGAAAACAACAACAACAACAACAACAACAACAATCAACAGAACCACTTAGACTTAAAGACATCAACAAAACACTTCAAGATCTGATCAGTTCCCTTTGGTTTCTGTACAGACTAGATTCATTCAGTGATTCCAAGCATTCAATTCCATCCCAATGCAAACGGATTCTAGATAAGCACTTTAGAAATACAAAGGGTTAAGGAGGAAGTTTGTTTTTTTTAAATGGAGGAAGTGGGTATGCGTAGGAATGTATTTACACAGCAGACATGAGAAGTAGCCCCTATTAAACTGTTGTCTGGTTTCTTACTGTAGAGTAACCTACTTAGAAGACTAAAATGAGACGCAGCTGTTCCCATTTTAAAAGACGCAAGCTTATGTCCTTAATGCTCATCACTGTCTGTAGAAATCCATTTCTCTCTTTGCTATCTTTTTAGAAAATCTTTGTTTAATAATGCTCAGTAAATTAGGCCTCCATAGGCTTGGCTTTATCCCATACAGCCAGTTTTCAACCTTTTTTTCTCCCCACCTCCTAAAAATATCTGTGCACAGTCTCTGATTTGAAATGTTAATTAAGAAGGGCCTGGCCTCAGGTTACAGTTTGTGTTCCTTTTTACATGCAAAGGGATATGCTAAGTAGGCTACTTAGAATCTTGGGGCCAAGAGAGAGGCTTGCAAAGGACAGAAAAGTCCCCGAAGAACCCAGGCCTTCTCTCCAACTCAGAAGGAAATGATCGGTAAGACAGCTGGCTGAAATGAGTTATCTGACACACCAGAGCGTGTGGTCTTAATGTTCAGCCACTTTGCCTTTTCTAACCTAGTAATGTTTGTATGCAGCTACCATAGTTATGAAATGGCTTAATTAGGTGGTCATAAAGTCCAGATAACTCTTGAAACAATCCACTTTACTCATTTCAAACAGTCAAACGATGTTGAATGTGTTTTCAATTAGGATGCCAGTCGTGTGACTTTCGGACTCTTCCGTGGGATATTCACTTCAAGTCTTTTAGCAACATTGAAACGTAGAGATGATGTCAGTAACACCCTGAAAAGCGGCTGCCTGTGTTTCTGTGTACTTAGTGATGTTTGAGTGGAAGTGAGGGGTTGGGGTGGGAACTGTAGATGGAGTTGTAAATGCACTTAACGCAGTCCTACTGGCAAGCAAGATTTAGAGAGACAAAAATCTACATTTGAAAGCAAGGGCATCCTAGATGTTAACTTTAAATCATGTAAGATGTGGCACAAAGAAATTAATATTGTTGTGGAGGAGTATTCTAAATTAGCCTCTAGAGACAGAACTCGCAAAATAAATGCAAAAGTTATACCTTTAATTACTGCCGTGGGAACCTTTGAGATTTCGAAATGTGCATTTGTAGAAATAACACCAGAAAGTATTCTCAGACTCTTTTGATTATAATGTTGAGGATGAGAACTGGTAGGTTTCATTATTCTCATACTTGAGATGTTTAAAGTTTTCCCTTTTATTAACATGAACATATTTCGTCTGGAGAGGATACTCATTCAACCATGTACAAAGGTATTGAGTGAGACTGTTTTCTCCTGGGAGTCTCAGCTCTTGTCTTAACCCTCACAATAAGGCAGTCTTTCTTTCAAGCGGGAGGGAGTTCATTGTGTTTCACTTGAGGCTGACACATAGCCTGAGACACCATACCGTAATCCAGCTTTTCAATATGGTGTTAAGGATGTGTGCACTTCTGCCTCTTCTCCTCGCTTCAGAACTGACTAGTTAGGCTGTTCATGCAAAGTCAGGAAGGATAAAACCTTTGAATGAGTTAACAAATGGTATCTGGAGCAAATGTATGAAGAGAATAAACAATATAAAACAGCACTGAGAATTGCAGTTTATATGATCATTGCTAAGAATGACTTGTAGAATAAGTGAATGAGGGGTCTCTGTGTGTGTGTGTGTAGATGGCATGGGGTCCCCAATGAGCGATGGAGGGGACCAGAATGTCCACAATATCAACAGTGTGAGCACATCACAGTGATCCATTTAGCATGTGACTCAGAAAGAGTGGATTTTAAATAGGAGAGCCTAGCCCACATCCAGAGAAAAGATGCTCAGCTTCGGAGTGATTAAATGGTTCTTCTAAAAGAACAAATTAGAGCAATTTTAAGCATTGGAAGTGATGTTTGGTGACACCTGAAGAAATTACAAACTAATTCTCACTGAGGTTTAGAATTCTTTTCTTTGAATGTCTTTTTCAAAAAATATTTCTTTCTTGCTACAGGATCTGAAAAATAGCTAGTTTTGTGTAGCTGGCATGATTTTAAAATTTTCTCTCTGGCTACTGCTGATTAGGGAGTGCTGTACCCGAGACAGAGACAATAAAACTGGGTGGAGTTCGACTCTTCACTCATCAGAGTTATTTTTGGGTTTTTAAAAAACCAGTCTCTACATATGATGTATAATTTAAAGAACACTAACAAGTAATATGTAGATTTTATAGGCACGGTCCAAAGTTCATTCTATTTTATTCACTTACAAATATATCGTCTTTGCAAAATTTCAGTAGTCAACCCAGTTAATTCTTGACTTGACAAATTTGGGCAGTAAAACCAGTTAAGAGATTGTCATCCAAGCGTCCTGTCATCGCTTCCCTTTGGAAGGTTTCAAACATTCTCACTCTGAACTAGGCCACATTCCCAGACCCCTAAGCTGAATTTTCCTTTCATGGTTTTTTCTAACTCCTTAGGTTATAGCTTCCCCAGTCCCAGTCGTTGATAATAAAGATCCAGCCAGGACATTCCACTACCCAGGAAAATATTTAAATAAAGTTTCTCGGAGCACAAATGAGATGCAGCGTATTTACATTTTTATTTGATGAAGCCTTCCCTGCTATCTTTGTTCTTAATTTGGCCTCAAAAGAATTAGCACTAAGAGGAAAAATAGTCTGTAAACATGTATGAAATCAAATATAGAGGGTAGGCTAAAAGGTACTGCGTGCCAACAGAGCTTAGCTGCGGGAGGCAAAATTTTCACCATGGTTTTCTTCTTGGCTGAAAACACAGCGCCTTCCTTCTAGATTATTTAATCCTCAAAACGCACATCAAAGTCTCCCATCGGGTGGCACATGTCTTTATAGGCAGTTGAATGTCAGAGATCTAGCTTAAAGATTTTTGAAAAATGTAAAAACATAATAGAGCCCAGATAATAACACAGCGGCCAAAGCTGGCGCGCTATCCCTTCCAGCAAAGTCGCAGGCATCACGGGCTGTGGCTAATCTCTGTGGCAAGGGGAGCCGCACATTCTGCAGCCGGGGACTGTGTGACATCTGTCCACCGGCTAGAAATGAGACGCTTAAGCTGCGTTCCAGACTAATATTAGCTTGCTAGCTCTCCCAATTCCACTCCACACCTGTGGCTCAGGAGAACTCAGACCCATAAATTCTGTCCCGCTCTCATGCCCAATTAGGCAGTGGAAGAACGAATGCAAAAAAAAAAAAAAAGAAAGAAAAAAAAAGTAAGAGTCTTTTTTCTGTCCTTCGGTGCAAGGCGAGATGCAGCCTTCAGCACGAGCTCTCCCTTGTTAGGCCTCATTTTTCAATTCTTGGCAAGGACAAATTACTTGTAATGATTACATCAACTCCTTTAAATGATTATATCATTGTGAATTTAGTTTAAAAGCCCTTTAACACCTTTACTTCGTATTTCAGATGCTGGCTTTTGTGTTCGAGAGACAGTGAAGCATATGGAAAGAGACAAAAGCTCCAAGATCAGTTGGAGCAGTCACACACAAGGGACTTGAGGGTTTCAGAGGTCACAAGCTAGGTGTAATAGAAACTGTCTGAAATACTCCTGTCGGAGGGAGGGCTCCAGATTGGATTCATTTGGATGAAGAAGTTTAGGTGACTAAGACCTAGGCTTCTGTCCATTTATAATGGAACACATTACAAGAGGTTAACCCATAGTCAACATACCATCATCTTGGGCCGATATCTTTACACCCATCATCACGACCAAGTATCATCCCACTCCTTACACCGAAATTTCTTGCGAAAGATACCTCTGATTTGTACTTGGCTCACAGCATTGTCCTTTCTAGATTTCTTTTTCCTTCAGGGAAAAAAAAAAACCCAGAAAATTAGAATCACAGAAGAATGCCAGCTGCCAAGTACCTCCCCCCTTAATTACGGAACACCAAATCCCTCAGTGTAATCTGCCCAGCAACAAGGCACTCCCAGGCTCCTCTGGGGAGAGCTCATTATAGGGTATTAATCCAGGACTCCCAGTGATTGGGGATACTGTATCGCCACACAACAGTGGTATTAAATACATTATTTAAATGTATAAGCATTTGGGGATGCATTTTGGCATAAACGTGCTACATTAAATAAAATTTTGTTTTATGAATAGAATTGTGTGGGAGAAATGGGCCATGGTGCCCTATGCAGAATTTTAAGCCTGCTCCAGATTTTGAACAGCCATCATTTTCCTGTCTGCCTTGGCTCTCTTGACTGCCTCATTGATTTCTAAGCCTTATCGGGAAAGAAGGGCATGGAATGTTTCTGAGGACTCTTGATGTTTGGAGTGCTGTAAAAAGACGGAGCAAATGTGTCTCCCAGATGTTGTCTTCTTTCTGCCTTAGAAACGCTGTCACACAAAAGAAAGAAAGAATGGCCAGGAGGCCTTGTTGACTACAGACACTAATATTCTCACAGGGGTGGCTATTTGCATCTCTGCCCAGCTGGAAAATGTTGTCTGTTGTGGTAACACAGCTTCCTCCCTTGTAAGAAAAGCTTGTCTCTGTTGGAGGGCTCAGGAAGATACCCTTCTCATGCACAAAATCCCCTTACAGAGCCATCAATCCCCCTGGGGCCTCTCCTGCCCAGTTATGGTAGTGGTGAACTCTCCTCAGCTCCTCCTTGGCCTGTGTGATTGGGACCCGTATTAATGGCTGTGACCGTGACTTTTCTCTTTGGGGATTTGGCCTTTTTCATTTGGTTGGAGTCTCAGGCTGAGCTTTGTCACAGAGAATTATTCTGTGGCAGTGGGTTGGGGAGATAAGTCTTTGTTGCGACATAAAACACATGCAGACCAAAGTGTGAAAAATTGAAATGACAAGGGTGCCCGGGTGTTGTTTCTTAAGTTCGGTCAAATGTGCAGACATAGGAAGTAAGGTATGCCCTGGGTCCTTTGCATGCTAAATCGAACCTGCTTCCTGTGTTCCCCAGAGTGCGGGGCGACATGGTAAGGCCAGGTGCCTGTGACAAACAATACCACAGTGTCCTGGCCCTTCCTTCTCAGATGGTTTATGTGATCTATTGCCTGTTTGATTTTGGTGTCAGACGGAAGAGAGATGCTAGGGTATAAGAAACAGGTACAGTGAAAGCTGTTAAAACTGTTGTTCTAATGATATCGTGCTCCTGTCCCACAGTTTAGTAGGAGTTCAGCATCCACGGGTCCTCCGTCAACACGGGAAGCTGGATCTGTGTCTTACTCTTAATATCTGATCAGATGTTTTGTTTCTCTGTGGTATATATAACATTCTGATTTAATTTTAATCAAACGTGGACATTTTTAGGTTTTGAGTTTAATATTTTGAGGTGCACAAGAAATGGAGGCTTTAAACACTAAAACCACTAAACACTATAAATTATACCTCTTCCTGTCACCAACCCCACCAAATTGTTCAACAGCAATCATTTGCTCAGAGAAGAGAGCATCGCTTAGCGCTTGTCTTGGCATGTTACAGAGGGCTTTAGAAAAAAGAATTCCTTGGTAACGAAATTTGCCCTCCAGACACATTAGAGAAATGTGTGGTTGAGTAATTATTAATTTCTTCTTAAATATAATTTACATCCTGTTTCTTGTGGTCCTAGGATTCTTACAGTTCTGTCTACCAATGTTAATAAGTGTGTGGATGTTACAGGTTTTATTTCTTTTGCTCTGTAGCAGCAAACACTTGTAATGAACATGGTTAATTTGTGAAGAGTAATTCCCCTGAAAAAATCTAGAATTTTGTTTTAATATAAAATTGAAATGAAAACAGAGCATATATATGTTTAAGTGCAACTCAAAACTGAAAAGCATGGATTTACATACATTCAAACTGTGTCTTGTCTAATGATGCAAATAACCAGGTTGCGTATGATGCTAAAATATTACCTAAACACATAAACTATTTAGCCAGTTAAAAAGTCATATAACTATAGCCACAGGAAGAAGTATTATTGAGGGATAACTATAATTGAAAACCACTTTATGAAAATAAATTATTTTAGAAATAATAAATATTTTCTCTATATTGCATCCACCCTTAAATATAGTCCAACTTCAATGATTTTCAGATATTATAGTAAAAATTTATTATTGTTATGAAAGTAATAATGGGAGTCCAGGAAGATAAAGTAAATTAGAAAAGAAATCAAGATTCAATGTACAAGAGAAAGTAACTTCTGACTTTTGTCTTCTTCTGCATTAAGAGACCGAGTTGGACACGCTAAGCATTTTCTGTTCTCACTTCCTTCATGCTGTTTTCTGATTGTCTTCTTTGGCCACAAGCAGTCCTCAGGAGTCTGTGTCATTGTAAGTCCTAGTTTGAGGACTTCTCTGCTACCATAGATAGCTTCTTATTTATCCGACTAATAAGAACACGTATGTTGTTACCAAATAAGTTCACATTCATCCAAAATTGAAAGCTTCATAGCAATTAGAGTGAATGTCAGTAACAAATAAGAAATCTGTCTGTGGGTTTTAAGCATTCCTATTAATTTGATGTTATGATAATCTGTTTTACAATATGCTTAATCATTAACAAAGTAACTTTTTTGGCCTTTAAGTTGTATACTCTAATTACAAGTAAAAGCAAATTTGCATCAGATGCCCTTACACCCTCCTAATAAGACCTTTTGTTAAAATATACTAATTACTTAGCTATGTATTGGACATTTTTGTTTTTATTTGTAGATAGTTCTTCAAACATTAAAATATTGCAATAAATCAGAGAATAAAAGGCTCTTCTTCTTTATCAAACAGTACTTTAAAATGGAAAACGTGTATTACAGATCATTTGAAAGGAAAATGAATGTTTCCTATAATCTACCATCCCAAACTGTATATATTCAGAATTTTACTTAATTTGTGAAGTAGCCATGAGAGGCATTTTATTCCATTATCAGGTGGTTATCCCAAATATCAAGGGATCCTCACCTTTCCAGGGTTATATAAACACTGGTGAGCAGTTCATGCCACCTATGGCCAGTGCTCATCTCTTGTCACAGTACATTTAAATTTACTAAGATGGAAAAATGTATTTGTAACTTTCTAGAATGAATGAATGAATGAATGAATGAAGTTCTTTGGCAGGTGCCTAGTGAGCCTGGGAGTTAGAGGAAGGAACTGTGTGTATTTTAGTAGTGGAAAAGATGTATTTATTTTTATTATTATTATTATTATTATTATTATTATTATTATCATTATTATTATTATACTCAAATATACCCTTTCCAGAGAAAATGCAGCCCTCTGTTAGTTGGAACTTTCCTCATAATACAACTTTCTCCTTTTCTAAATACGTCTACAGTACTAAAAACTATTGGTAACTCCACTCAAACCTACCCGCACCCTGTTCCTGACTGTGTGAGCATGAAGTTGCTGCTTCTGCCTTTTGGTGTGGCAGCTTTTACCAACCCTGAATCCGTTACTTCATTTGGCCCTGAAGCTATGTTAGAAAAGATAATCAGAAGTCCATTCTGACACAACCTGAGAAGAATAAAGCTTTTCTCCTTTCCTTAATTTTCTTTGCTGTTGCATTTCTGTGGATCTGTTGGGGGAAATCTCAAGCTCAAGGCTTTTTTTTTTTATAAACTGAAAGCATTTATATAGTGTGCCTGTATGCATGTGTGCGAGTGGGTGCATGTGCATGTTTGTGTGCACATGCATGTGAGTGTGCACATGCGTATGCATGGTATGCGTGTGTGTATGTGTGTGTTTGTGTTTGTTGTGTGTCTTGTGTGTGTGTGTGTGTGTGTGTGTGTGTGTGTGTGTGTGTGAGAGAGAGAGAGAGAGAGAGAGAGAGAGAGATGTCTTTTATGTTTCTGGCTAGTACACTACTATGAAGCTTTCCCATATATATATATATATATATATATATATATATATATATACACACACACACACACACATTTATACCAAATCAAATTTAAAGTAATAATTGCTTACAAGGACTATCATTTTTTTATTTTGAGTTGTTTTGTGATTCTAACATTCTCTTGTTTTAGGACATTCAAATTAAGCAAAGAAAATAAACATTAAATTGTATATATTTTCAATTGGTTACATCCTCCTTTTAGGTCCACAGATAAAGAAATTGAGGGTGATGATCTTATTTCTTAGGCATTATAAATTACTCTTTTGTTTTTGTTCTGTTTGCTTCTTTTATAAAGTCACACAATGACTTACCCTGAGTAATAACATCAGAGCAAAGGGCGACTTGTAGTCTTCTACACTATTGCAGAGTGGGGTTGGAGAGAAGGCTGGGTTAGAAGCTAAGACTACTGTACAGAGGGATCAGACCCTAACTTAACACACTTTCACTTGACAGTTACAGTTACCTGAGACTGAGTCTGAAGGGCTGAATTAGGGGGGACTGAAATACCTTCCTTTAGATGGATCTCAAAATTGTGATGGTCTCATCCTCCATGTGTAATGAAACAAAGCACATTCTGAAAGAAATACATGATATAAACATAAGGGCTTATGCAAAATAAGTTTGAAATATGGCCAGGTCTCTTGGTAGTGCATGTTTCTTGCTTCAAACAACGTCATGAATGAAACATAGTAATATCTGGCTAGAGCCGTCCTTTACTCTGAAAGCAGAAAACATCTTGTCTAATCTCTGACTCATTTATTTTAAATATGAATGGATTCACTTCCCCCTATACTATATATTTCTGACTGCCTACCATTGTACTGCACTACATAGGAAGTACAGGCACCCGCTCAAGGGTGTTATCAGAGGTAGGTTTGCAGGAAAGATATTATTAGTGTGAAAGAGAGAGTGGATAGCATACAGCTCAGTTTAAGCTTTGAGCCAACTGCTTCAGATGAAATACATCACACACCACACACACACACACACACACACACACACACACACACACACACACACATACTTTTTAAAGCAACCAGCAACTGCTAACTAATCAGTTTGGTTCTTTAAAAAAGGAAAGAGAGGAAAGAAACGACAAACAAGGAAATTGTAACTAGAAAGAGGATGGAGCCTCTTTGAGACTTCAAAAGGTACAGAGAATGCACAGGCCCCTGAGGCTGAGGGATAAGAACTATAAACGTGCCCTGTGATGTCTTTTCTCCTGACCTCATGCCAAGGTTAAGATTGAAGATTTTTCTTATGACTTTGAAACAGAGTTAAGGTAAAAGAATTGGATGCACAGTGGTAAGAAGCCCGGACCCTTGAGCTCCTCGGGGTAGAACTCCTCTGAGGAGGCCACGCACAGCCTCCCGGGGTGCTCTCACTTGTGTCCTGAGTGAGTCTGGGTTGTGACTATTATACATGTGTCTTTAACTTCTGTCACCATGAGTTCAGACCGCCAGAAGGCTGTGGTGCAGGGAGCCGGGCAGGGCCCAGCAGAGCCCCTGATGTGCTAGGTGGAGCTGACTCTTCGTCAGAGTAGTTAGGGCTTCTATCTTTACCCAAAATAAATGCTACAAAAAAAATAGTAAAAGAGACTACTGGAACTGTTAGGGACGCCTGCTAACTTCCTGTAAGTGCCATTTGGTGGTGCTGTGTGAGATTGGCTATGCCCCAAGTACCGCACAAAGTCACACTTCGGTTCATAAAAGATGCTGTCTCCAAGAGTGGCATGCTATTTATGAGTAGCACACTTAAACTTCTATTCCTAATTGTCAATATTTTTTTTTTCCTTTCTGTGGAATTGTATGTAATTCTGTTCTTCTGTAACAATAAAACGTAGCCATTTTTCCCAATCACAGTAGAATATTTTAATGGTCTATATTTTTGAAATGCATGTTTTAGTTCAGATCTCTCAAAATGATGCCTTTTAAAAAAGAATGTGAACAGAAATTAAATTTTGGCTTTGGAAATAGGCTTGTTGGTCTCCATGCACGTTCTTCTCGCCCTCAGCCCGTCATACAGATGTGGTTTACCAGGAGCACCACTCACAAAGGATTTGTTCCCATGGGAGTCTGCCTATTTGCATTGTTCTCTTTTTTCAGTAAATGTGATACATGTTCTATTAATTTATAATTAAATCGGTATTCATAACAGAAACACGTACAAGTTGTTAAACTGAAAAACGGTATTTATTTCTTAATCCAATGTTAAAAAGAGGCAGCAAGACTGTGTACATGTAGCTCAATGGTGTGTTTTACACGTCCATGGCTGCCACAGGTCTGATTCTAAGCCCCCGACCAACATCACCAAATAATACATAACTGAGAACCATCATGGAAAGTGAGCAGATGTTTAAATGGAGACGAAAAGGACATCCACCTTAGGATGGGAAAGCAAATTTGCTTTGAAAATGAATCTTTCCTGGGACTAACCCAGGAGCAAGGTGCTGGCTTAGGAAATACAGAGCAGCAGTCCAAAGTCTGTGCAAGCTCACAGGGGGCCTATAGAGAGGCCTCCTCCCTGAGACGCAATGAGAGCTTTTAAACCTGAGCAAGATGCTTTCGGGGTTCAAGACTTTTCAATGAAATCTGAAATCTGCCCACACGCATTCTCTGAGGATTTGATTTTTCTGACAAAGGGTTAAGCCAAGGAGGAAAGGTCCCCAACATTTACTAAAAGGAGAAACATGCAACAAGAAACAAAGGGGCACAAAGGAAGCCAGATGATTAAGCAGGTGAAGCCAAGAAAGGCTGAACTGAGCAAAAAAGGATGAATCCATAAGAGAAAGAAAGAAAGATCGGCTTCACACCCAGCTGCTTTCTGAGGGTCAAATCCACCGAGAGAAACACAAGGCCAGGCCTGAATGATTAACCCTGCATTACAGAAGGCTTTGTTTTAAAGCTGAAGACTGACTCATGGAGCAGTGTCTGCACATGACATAGCCAGGTTGTGATGAGCCTGGAGACTTAATTAGATCCTTGGGTCAGTTGCAGGGATCCTTCAGGTCAGGCTTCTGCAGCCTTGATTGAGGAAACTCACACTGAATTAGCCTCCAGCTGTGGTTTCCAGATACCCAAGAATGCCTTTTCTTGCTCCTGTGACTTCTTAGTATATTGAAACCAAACATGGGTCAGGTACGCTACTGCTGGGCAGACTGGGAAAGTACACATGACTGGTGAATGTGGAAGACTGGTCCACAATTACTTTGTTAAAATACTTTTCTGCCAATAATTAAAAAGAAAAACTTTGATGTGAATCAATGGGCATACTTTGGAAAGTTAACATGTTACTTAATTAGATTGTTCTTTTTCTTTGCTAAGGAAGGGCTGGACTCAGAGTTTGCTCATTTGCAATTTCAAATATACATCTTCTATTTAGATTTTATATTCTTTGGGGGTGAGAGCACAGAATTGCTCAGTCATAAAAGTGATTTGTTTAGCAGAAGTTCATTTTGTATTGTTTGTGGTTTTTATCTCACTAAATATAGATGAAGTCCAAGGAATGCTATTTATATAAAAATAATTACAAAGTTCTAAGTGAAAGACCGGAAGACAAAGGATGCTGACAGCGACTCTGGCAGCAGAATGCACGGCTGTTGATGTCACTGTCGACCTTTGACAACACTGTTGTCTCCATCTTTCTCCCTTCAGCTCTGCCAGTCTGAGGCAGCTCTGTATATTCTGAAGGCGATGGGAGTGTGTCAAGGCCTTGTCATCTCTGGTCAGGAGAGGGGTTTGTCAGGAGAGTTTTCAATAATAAAAGCATCAGCAACTCATCAGAATATTTGTTGTTTCTTTTTGACAAAAGAGGCAAGTGTCTGTCAAGAAAGATCCAGGCTTCTCTTCTTCCCCGAGGAACCTGGAGGCCGCCTTGAATAGCCTCAGACTCCAGAAACCTCGTGTGCAAAATAGCCTTATTGATTCCTGTAGACTCTTGTTATGTGTGACATCCAACAGGATAAGCCAACATGATTTTGCCAGTTTGTTAGAATGTGTGGATCAGAATGAACAGCCTCCATTAGCAGGCTTCACATTACGATCTGGGAACAGAAGACTCTGTGGAAACCCACGGAAACATAATCAACACAAAATGGTCCAGCGCGGAGACAGCCCATGCTCACGGCAGAGCCTTCAAAAGGGTTAAATATCGATGAATTGTTTAAGTGTTTAAAATTTTTTTCTTAGCTAAAAGAAAAAATGCATTCTCATGCTCATAAACAAATATATCAGTTGCTTAAGGGTTATATGGAATTTGAATGTAAATAGCACATTGTAATGACACCCCAGAGACTGACATTGTAGTCCGTTTCTTGAGAACACATCATGGCAAACTTGGTTTTTGCTACTGGTTTCCTTAGTAACTGGAACAACATATTGTTGAGGACATAAAATAATATCCTGCTCAGCCACTGAGCATCTTGAACTAAAATGTAATTGATTTTGCATGAGGTATAGGATTACCATGTCCTCTGCACTGTGTGGAGATATTACAGCTGAAATGAACGTGGTTGGAAATTGTTTTTATTTTTATTTTTCAGATCAGCCATTTTGCTTCTAATCATCGCTCTGCAAAAGCCCTCACATTCCTAGCAGTGTGGAATGTTCTGTCTTTAAAATGAGCTTATTATTAAATAGAGTTGTGCAGCTGCTGTGTAATTCCTCAGCATATAGGAATAATATTATTTATTTTGCATGTGGAAGGTGTACCATATGAAGTTGTATGTGTCGGTGGCATAGGCAGGATGTTCATTTCCCCAAGCTTACAGATTTACTGCACAGTCATGTAGCCATGCGACATGTACAAGCAGAAGACTGCCTGGTACCCTGTGTAGCCTTGAATCAGAAATTGGGACAAAGACTCTGGAAATTCCATTTTAATTCCATTTCTGCAGCTGGTTGACTATACTGCCATGGGTAAATTATTAGATCTCTAGTGTCTCAATATCCTTATCTATAAAATGGGAATAATAACACCCGCCCCACAAGGGTGTTATATGGATAATTACTTGATCTGTGCAAAGAGCTTTGAAGATAGAATATGCTAAATCTTATGATTGTTTCAAACTACATATGCAGCAGTACGTTACAGGCATAAAATTAGAGAGCGCTTTAATGAGCTTAGAAAATTGGAGGCCTCTGGTTTAGGATAAGAGTGTCTGGAGACCAAGCAAGCTTTGTCTGTTGTACTGTTCCTGCAAATAGCATTTCCTAGAATTGTGTGGTAAGAGCAGGATTGCTCAGCAATTGATTTTGATGCTCTCTTTTCTGGAAATACTGGGTTCCCGAGGAGGTGATAATGTAATATTACAGGCACCCCTGCACTAGTGAACTTCATGCCCATCCCCCAAATTCATTGGAAAATTGATCTCCTTTCAAAGAGATCGGTGGAGGAATTAAGGGCTGGATGGAGATTTTTCCAGATGGGAGCATTGCCTCCCAGAATACCTTGTTAACATCTTTAGCAGCAGAGGGTCCATCTCCCCTCACACCAGCAAAGCATTCCTTTTATAGGAAGTAAGATTGTCAGAAAAAAGACCCCAGCTATTAGATATAGTCTACTAATTTATTCACTCATACAACAAATATTAAAGACTATCTATGAGCTAGCTGCTATTTTAATTAAGTTTTTAGAGCAGTAGTTCTCAACCTTGTGGGTTGTGACACCTTAGAGTTGCATTTCAGATAGTTATATTATGATTCAAAATTATAGTTCTGAAGTAGCAATGAAATAATTTTGTGGTTAGGGGTCACCACAACATGGGACATTGTATTAAAGGATCACAGCATTAGGATGTCTGAGAACCACTGTTTTAGAACTTACAACAAGATGTTAAAAAAAAAATGATGGCAGTTCCTAAGCTCTGTCCCAATGGGCCAAAGGCAGGGGCCACATGCAGTCCACTGTGGAACTGGGTGTTGCATGTGAGTTTCATGTATGTAGTATACAGAAAGCGCTAGCTGGTTCAGGAGTATTTGAAATGGCAAATAAATTTGGGGAGCATATATTTGCCATCTCAGCTGGGCCTCATGATTTCCAAAGATAGTCAAGATTAAAGGGAAGTTAGAAAAAACACGGTGTACGATTACTTGGAGAGAGAAAAGGAAGCAGACACTAGATCTCAAGCCATCTAACTTGTCCTGGATACACAGTACATGGAGAGGAGTACTAGGAGATAATTGTAGGATGAAGCTTTATGTAGCATCACTTCTCCTGCGTAAAAGTAATATGCCCTTAACAAACCAATGCCATTTCTTCTCTTCTCTCTGTATCCCCTCCACATAGGCACCATGTCTGATGATGTATATTACATTATTGTTCGTTAATTACGTGTTAAACAACAAGTAAGGGACAGGCTGTAGAAGGACGTGATATAAAACTCATGGGCCTGGGGTTTACCCCTCGGTAGCACGGGGCTTCAGAGTGTCTCCTCTGAACCTGAGGAGGAGAAGCAGAAGAGAGAAAGCATTGTTAGGAATTTTCTGCCCTTGTTCCAGAGCAGGTTGGTGTGTGATAAACCAGGACAGTACTGACTTTATAGGAAAATGGAGGTATAGTTTAAACAAGATGTTGGAGAAAGGCTGTGGGTGTGCTTGCTGGCAAGATTGCACTTAGAAGGAAACGAGTGGGCCGAGGCAGGCACTGAGCATTTGGAGGAGTAGCTGGAGAAGGTGGTGACTGGTGCCTGGGTTAGGGACACCCAGAGGGCATCCAGGAGGAGGCATCTAGAGCTCTGGAAAGTGGAAAACAAATGAGGTGGAAAGATCTAAGCAGAGGTTTGCTTTTCTTGTATGTGTGATATGTGGTGAAATTGTGTGTGCAGTGTGCATGTGTGTGTGAGTGTGCCTGCATGTGTGTGTGTGTGTGTGTGTGTGTGTGTGTGTGTGTGTTTGCACATGGAAGCCAGAGATCTTTTGTTTTTGTGATAATTTCTCTCCCTGACCTGGTAGCTCTAAAATTAGGAAGGCTGGATAGCCAGTGAACTCTGGGGATGCGAGTGCCTCTCCAGTACTGGGAATGCTGGACCACAGCACTGCACTTAGCATTAACGAGGATGCTGAAGATTCAGAATCGGGTCCTTGTGGCTGATTGGCAAGTACGTTACTGACTCAGCCTTCTCTTTCCCCCAAGATATACTTTTCAGTGTTATCCATACAGATCCAAGACTTGAACATCTTAATCACTGAGGGAAGGAGGGAGGGAGGGAGGGAGGGAGGGAGGGAGGGAGGGGCTGACAAGGAAAATGAAAGACCTCAAAGAGATTTGCACATAAAAGCTGGGGTGGGAAACAGAACCCAGGCAAGAGGGACTGCAAGTTTTTAATTTTCAGTGAAAATAGAAACAGGATGTATAAATTAAAAGGCAGAGTCATTTGATTAGTCTAGCTGAAAGTACAAGTGGACAGAGACACAGAGAACCATTGGATTTGATTATTTAAAGTTCACTGTTGATATTTAAGGGTTTCATTGGACCCATTAGTACCAAAGCGTGACATGAAGAGATTAAGGCATGAATAAATGAGTTTTAAAAGAAGTGAATGTAATCATTGTAAACCTTTCCATTCACAGGTTGACAGTGGCAACTGTAGAAAAATAGGGATATAATCCGAGAAAGCTGCCGACAGAGAACCCTGCAACCTTATCCCACAAGGGTTGCTGCCTAAGAGTGCCCACTGCGAAAATCAATGTCCAATATGGCGATGGCCAACGGTTTAGAGTCCTGCAATCATAGCCCTAAGTTTGGTTTCTGTTTTTCATGGATAAAAGCTCTTTCTTATGTGTCTTGATAGCCTTGTTCAGTAACGATACTGCTCAGCGAAAGCCTAGTTCTGCCTCCCTGGATGATGCTTATATGCTCACCCAATTCTAAAATAATTTAAAAGTCTAGATACCAATGCCTCTAATGAGTTAAATGTATCCGTAAACACTGAAAAATGATGAGATGTTTTCATGTTACTTTCCAGACAGGTATTATATATTTAAAAGGCACATTTTGGTCCCATGTTTATATGTGGTGTAATTTGGGGCTTTTCGTGACAGGTCTCTTGAGTATACTACACTTTCTGCTTATTACAGGATAGGTGTAACTTCACATTAGGAAGTGGAGACACTGTCTATGTCTGGAACAAATGATAAGTATGTTTAGCCAGCTTGCTGTAATATGACCCACTGCTTGTGTGTATCATTTGGCATTTATAATGTTACCCTGAGTGACAGACATCAGACATCTTAGGATGGCAGTAATAAATGGCTCTTCCTAAGGTTGTTGCTGTGAACAGACCATGGACTTTGGCAATTTCATCTCTTCATGTGTACTCACACTCTCAAAAGTGTGGCAGAACACCTCATTTATCATAGAATACACGCTTCCAAGGCAACACTCAAACAGCCAAACCATTGCCAGTATTAGAAAACATACCAGGAATCCAACTCGGAAGTATGAAGTAGTATCATCCAATCAGTAACTATAGACCTAGTGTCCATAAGACACTAACAAGTCAGCCTTGCCTCCTCCTGCCCTAACCGGAAGTCAGTAAGAGTACATAATCAGTCAGAGCTTAGAGCATCCTCTGGTTAGAATTCCTTTCAGCTCAAGCCTGGAAGCGCAGGTATGGTCTTTTCTTCCCTTACCAATTACATAATACGTCAAAGTTTTACTCTCTTACCTCAGTGTCAATGTAGTAATTTGAGCTGACATTTCATACATTACTCACATATGTTAAACTTAAATAGTATCTAATAAAATTGTTTGGAAGTTAATAGTGAAATAAACTTTTATTTAATCAGTTAGAAGTTTAGGTTGGAGTTAAAATGTGCATGTTTATTAAATAGCCTAGTCAAAATGGTCCCTATGCTAGAGCAACAGAAGGCAGAAAAGAGAGAACCATGACGCAATAGTTAGAATTTGCAGTAATATTTGATTTTATTTTTAGACATGATATTACTGTGTAGCTCTGCCTAACCTGGAGCTCACTATATAGACCAAGATGGCCTCAAATTCACAGAGGTTTATCTGACCATTGCCCAAGTGCAACTATACTAGGCAATACTATTTTCTCAAAAATTCCTCCTCCCCTTCAATAAAATCTTCCTAGATTTTAAATATACATATACATATACACATACATACATACATACATACATACATACATACATGTGTATTTGTGTGTCTGTTTATGGTTGAAAATAACATTAAACAGTTGGATAGACCTAAATTATTTTTTGTACTAAATTACATGAATTTGTATTGAAGACGTTTCCAGCTCTTAGTATCTTGATGTGGCAGAGGGATGCAAAAGAAGCAGCGCCCTTCAAAGAAGGACAGATCAGAGGCACAGACGTCTGAGGGGTCTATCCTAACTAGGCCGCCTTGCTCCAGCCCTTACTTGTTGGATGCTTGGGCCAAATCGCTTTTCAGTTTCCTAGTGTTTTCTGGAGACTCTCACCACTGTAGCAGATTGGAAAGCTGTTAGATGTCTTCATTGACTTAGAGAACTCAATGACCTTGTTAGCAAAGTGCTTGTTGCACAGTCAGCCCAGTGCTTGTTGCACAGTGAGAACACCCAGAAGGACTCACTGAATACCTGTGGAGCCATCTTTGCTATGGACCCAAAGCTCTGAAGTGGCAGTCTCTGCACCTTTCACACTATTTCTAAGTGTAACAGAGGCATGTCATCGCAACCAAGATGACGACTGGCTCACAAAAGTAAATGTCACTAACTTCTACCAGGAGCTTTTAAGCAAGGTGAGTGGCTGGAGGGAGAATGAGGAATCAGAAATGTTGTCCCCTATTCCCAGTCCCATTACTGACTTGAGAGGGCAGAATAAATGCATCACAAATAAATAAATAAACAAATCACTTAACCTTTCTGCGCTTCAGTCTCAGCACAATGAGAGAGAAAAGCCTTCGCCTTTTAAGGGCTCAGAATTCATTGACTCCAAGAGTGGCGAGGCTTATTAACTTCTCAGTGTCTCAGCGTTTCTTGTGTGTGCTCTGAATGTTTGCTTTTCATTTGGGAAATGAAATATTTCCTTAACATTGATATGTGGTAACTGTAGAAATTACGGAAGCCTGCCAGTTTCTCAGATAAAAATCAGAGGACAAATGAGTCAGGCAGCTAATTAGGTGAGAGAATGGGGCAGGATGAAGGACAGCTGTGGCGAGAGTCAGTCTCCTGATTGTTGTCCCAAGATCAGGGTGACAACTTGTGGATGTTATGTGATAAGAGGAGGCAGTTCCTGCTTCCCAGTTCTGCTCAGCCTGCACTCTGCCCAGAGTGCTTTCACATCCCTTTGCTTGCCCACCTGGCTAGCTCTTCCTGAAGCTGAGCTTCTCTGCTTTATAATTTGTATGACTTGCTGCAGCTTGACATAGCTTTATTCATGAAATAAAACCTACTTTATTTTAAAAGTCACGTTCTTGGCCGGTCACCATTTTCTTCTCTATTATCTGTAAAGCTTATCCTTGAAAGTACAAACATACATCCCGTTGGTTATGTACAAAGGTACTATACATGCGTACATAATTTTGTTGTTCTCGTGAGCGACAGGGAGTAAAGCGAATAACTCTTATTAATCACTTGCTATTATTCCTATTCTCTTAATTATTGTTAAATGATGACCACAGTGAGTCACTAAAATATTATGGAAATACTGAAACACCGCCATGTTTTATTTCTGGGCGTAAGGCAGACACAGAAAAGTTATGTTTTGTTGGCCAAATGAGATCTATTACACTTCTCAAAAATCCTTTATTCAATTTTCTTTTCAAAAATCAATATTACATTGGTATAAAGTATAGATAAAATACAGCATGGAATGAATTTTATAAAGTTGCCTTAGTAGACATGCTTTATGACACATTTTAATAGATCACATTTTAATTTGAATTTGGGGATGTATATTTGTGTGTACATTACATGAATAGGCATTTTCCTTAAAATTCATGAATTCCGACTTTACTATTTATAAATGGATATACAGAATACAGAAGAGATATAGATGCAAACAATGTGTGTTTGTGTTGTAGCAAAATTTGTCATGTAACAATTCCCCAAGCAAATACAATATACACACCAGTAAGCCACAGATCTGATACTATACATCGCAGTGTTGTCCTCCTATTCATATGCTTTGAAGAAAATCTTGGAGTGTTCATGAATTTAAATACTTTTCATATAAACCACATAAATATAATGATTAACAATCTGCTGTATTCACAATTCTGGACAGGAGATTTAGTATTCTCCTAATTACATAGACCTGTGTGGGAGGATGCGACTGCTTAAGAAGATTAAGCCATTTGTATTTATTCATTGCTGCTTTATAGCCTTAACTCACAAACTCAGGCCTGCTGCATTGAAGCCGGAAGAATTTGATTACTAGAGCAGAGGAGTCGGCCAATCTTGGCTTGAGACATCAGACTCCACTAATTGTCTACCAGCCGTGATTTAGCTGGATCGGCCTGCCACAACCTTGCTATTGATAGGAACATTTGAAATCTGATTAAAATTACTGTTTAATAATCAAGTCTTGGAAGAAGCCCACCTGGCGGATGCGTTTCATTTCCCCCATTCGTGTCTGAAGGAGAAACAAGCAAACTTTGCAAAACTTAAAATAGTCATTTCTTTAAAGAAAATATTTTGAAAATAGGTTTCACAAATAGGTTACCAAGGGAGAGAATTAAATTTCATTATTGTTGTTATTCATTTGCTTTGTTTTGATTCACAGCTCCACTGAAGGCTGTTAGTATTATTTTTTTAATGCTAGTTTATAGTTAAAGATGGGAGTTGCTCATGATAGCAGCATTCTCCCTTAACTGTGGCTCCACAGTTCACCCATCTGTACAATGGCTAGAGGAGGCAGAGCTAGCCCGTAGCATAGAAACAGGAGTCGGGCTAATATAGTACGTACATATTTTTATTTTATTTGTTATGTACTTACGTGTGTGTGTGTGTGTGTGTGTGTGTGTGTGTGTGTGTGTGCCTGCCAAGGCTCATACAAACATAGAATTAAGAGGAAACTTGCAGAGTCTGTTTTACTCTCCTTAGAGGTCTCAAGCAATGACCTCAGGTCATTAGCTTTGATAGCAAGTGTCTTTCCTGATAAGCTTTTCTCCAGCCCCTATATTACATACATTTAATCATGCCAATTCCAATATGGTTTCCTTTTCATATATTTGTGTATCTGGTGTGTGTATGTTTGTTTGTGTATTTGAATATATGGGTACACCGTGTGTGTGTGTGTGTTCATGGGTGTGTACATAAGTGTGTGTATATGTATGTGTGTATGTGTGTGATGTATGTACAGCCCTGAGAATGAAACTGGGAATCTTCTGAGATTGTTCTTCCACCTTAGTCCTTTGAGGCAGAGTCCTCTAATCAAACCCAGAGGTCACTGATGCAGTTGTCTTCCTAACCAGGTTGATCCTGGGTCCCTCTGTCTCCGGGTCTGAGTTAGGAGTTTCAGGAAGGCTGCCATGCTCACTTGGCATCAATGTGGATGCTGTTGACCTGACCTTGACCCTCTTGCTTTCCTACAACACTAAAACCACTGAGACCATCAGATCCATACTTCTAAAGACTTATTTATTCTTATTTTATGCATGGGAATGTTTTGTCTGAACGTGTGTGCAGCACATGCATTCTTGGTGCACATGAAAATCAGAAGGTGTTGGATCCCTTGGAACTGGAGCTATGAATGCCTGAGAGCCACCGTGTGCATCCCAAGAACAAAACTCAGATCTTCTGTAAGAACAGACGCTAAGTTGTCTCCCCAGTCCTCGGATCCATTTAGGATGAATCTAATACATGTTCTCAAAGAAAGCCTTTTGTTAATTAAGACAAAAATGTTTGCATAGGTAGGAGAGATTTAAGGGTTTTTAAAACAGATTACAGCAAGTCGGGTGAGTTGGATACGTCCAATACTAAATCAACCAGGCCATACTTGCCAGATTTGAAGAAACATATTTATTAATTTTGAACGTTCATATTCTCCCATTGAGGAGAGCTCCCTAGACAGTTTCCCTAAAATTTTAGTGTTGCATTTCTGAGAGTTGGCAGTTAGAGTGCAGAGGAGTCCCTTAAAAGGTCCTCTACTTTTCCCTGAGGCAAATTTTGCAATGAGCATATGTTGCCGGCTATATTCCTGTGAGGAATTGGAGTTACCAGGTGCCTGGGGCCTCACACTACACTTTGTAAGCCGGACTTTAAGGTGGAGTCAATTGAGTTAACTGGAGTTAGATCATCAGTATGGTCCTCTTAGTCGGATACTGTTTAAGTATGAGGCTTTGTTCTGGGAGCATACCTAATGTAGGCTTAAAGTTGGAGACGGGAACCATGCTGAAGGGTTGATGTGCTCTTACCCCAACTTCTGAGAATCCCTCATAGAAAGAAATGAATGGCCAGAGAAATAGCAGCGCAGAAGGCAGGCTGGCGATGGAAGAACGGAGTAAGTGTTGAGATCCCGGTGGCAAGTAAGCAGGATCTCCTTTCAGACACTGACCACAGTAAGCAGACCTGGAGGGTTGCTCTTTCCAAGCTCCCTGAAGCTGGACAATGCAGGTTCTACACGTCGAAGAGAAACAGAGAACCTCGGATGAGGGGAAAGATCCGAGTCTCTGCTTTGAGCTCTGAAGACAGGAACTCTTTCTAAGATGATTTCTTTGAATTCCTGTTTTTCTTATTTCTGATTGTGTTTGCAAGTAAGATAATACATACATAGAAATGGTTAGAATTAGCAACTAACTCCCTTTTCCTCACCAGAAACTGTCTCTTCTTCTAATTTAGTTATTCCTTTCATTACACACACACACACACACACACACACACACACACACACACTGCAGTGCATCCTTATTCCCTACAAAGCCCAGTTATTTCCAAAAGTTGATATTAAGTCAGTAAGGGGAAAATAACTGCCATTTTGTTCACAAAATTTGACTAGAAATAGGCTATATTCCATCTTTAATATATGAAGGTGGGCATATGTCTGGGTGTGTCCTTTGCTACTTAGCTATAAATTAGGTGCACACCACCATTCCTACCTATTATTTCTTTATGTCATTTATGACCTTCTCGCAGTGAGTATAACCTACCCAAGTGCAGGATAACCTTTGATTAAGCTGCATCTTCGTATGCTTATTACTTTTGTTATCTAGAATACGTGTTAACCTAAAACAGGAAAGGGAAGAGAGCATCCTTTGTCTTTTCCAGAACAGTTATTTTAACAAGTCTGTGACACAAATAAACACACACACACACACACACACACACACACACACACACACACATATATATATATATATATATATATATATATATATATATATATATATATATATGGTCCAGAGGTCATTTATTCTTCAGATGACAACTTGTACTTTTTTTTAAAAAAGTGAAATTGTATTTTTCAGTTATCCTTTGATCAAATAAAGTTATCATTTGTAATAGAAAACTCTTTCTGCTTGTCAGTTTATGGGCTATTTTCAAATTGACTGTCAGTCAGGCATCCAGCTCAGAGGAGTGGGCAGCTTATCCTCTTAAATATCTTTCTTTAGACTATATTTTGTATTGTACATTGATAAAATTGGTGAATTATGTGAGTGAGATTAGTCTCAGTGTGTTATACGTGTGTCAGATTCCAAACTGGTCAGAGTTTCTCACCAAACATTTCTTCCAGATTTTGAACATATTAAATGTTTG
>CACVCL010019843.1:0-96097 GCA_902729485.2 Mus minutoides | reverse complement strand
AAAAAAAAAAAAACAGGTGTATCCCCTGAACATCTATGACCTGAGTTTTCTGGAAATCTCATAAAGAAGACTGGTAAACAGATAAGATAGCGCGCGCACACATACACATACACACACACACACACACACACACACACACACACACACCCTGCTCAATATACCCTGGAACCAGGTTTTTGTTGTTTTTTTTTTTAATTTTGTTTAATTTTCACAGTGACCCTTGGAAGATAAACTGCTTCAGAACTCAACATACCACATATATGACTATTGTAAAGACATTGAAGTGTGACTCTCGTGAAAAGCACCTACCCACACATGGGTATGTCTTATTCTTTCCGTAAGAGCCTCTCTATTAAACCCTTGCTGCTTAAACCCATGTTAAAAATTCCCTGTAACAAACTTCTGACTCTGCTTTATTAATGCCTGATCCTGAAGTTGAGGATCTGTCTTGATGTTTTTCCTAAATGGGAGGAGATATCCTTAGGCTGCTCCAAGTGACAACATGGAACTGTGTCCCTATCCCCGCCTCTCGTGACAGAGCACCTTGAAGCTGCCCTCTTGACCATTTTTAGCTATAAAGCTCATCTTCAACATCACTTTAACAGGCCAGAAAAACTACCCACATGTTCTATCCGGAGGACATTAATCTAGAAAGCTCCACATCAGAATCCATCTTCATCCTTCAGCCTGGCTTGATCTGGTGTGAATTACAGGCCTGGAGGAACTTGGAGAAGTGTGCTAGTAATGCTATTGTCATGGCAACCATGGGAGATGCAGGGGGTTGGGGGCGTCAACTGCTTGAGTCCCTATGGAGTTCCCTGTGGACTCTTCCTAAACCACAGGGCACCTCACTTCTTTGCTGCAGAAAGTGTCGTCTGCCCTTGCTTCACAGGTCAGCTGAGGTCGGTAATGTTTACAGCACACTCACAGGGCTGCAGATGACCAAGTCCTTCATGTATCTTCCTGGTCTTGATCCCAGGGGGCAAGCACTATAATTATGAGAGGCTCGAGGCTCAATCACCTGCTGAAGGGTATGTGGCTGTTAAGGGCCCAGTCCGTGCGTGAACTCAGGTCTAAATGGCTTCAGGGGCCACACTTTCTTCGCCTTTTCAAAATGCTTTTTATTAGTGTAGAGTAATTATAGTAAAAATGAGCTTCACTAGGACATTTTCAGACCACCAAAGGACAACAAACAGATGCTTATAGTTTGCCGCAGACCTTTGTATATGAGAACCCTAGAATCCTGTAAAGACCCTGGGACGCCGCATTTGTCTACAGCTTTATTACCATCAGATGGCCCCAGGTTGTAGTTGTACGAAATTGGACAGGGAATTCCCATGATGCCCCTTTTCAGAGCATGCCCAGGAAGTCAGACTCCATCTGAGCATACTCAAGTTTCTCATGGGTTATGTGTGTCACACCTGTGGTATTATGTTGCCCAAAGCTGTTAGCCAAAAAAATTGCTCACAACTCATTTTATTGCTCCTGAGGGCATATGTCATACAATAACAAATGCATCGTATGCAGCAAAATGTCATGACTTATTCAGGGTCACATAGCCTGTCACTGAGAGGACTGAGTCACCTGGGTAAACTATAATGCCTCAGTTTCTCCCTTTATAAAAACAAGTTGTTGAATTACCTCCAAGATCCCTGGAGGCTCTAAATAGCTACAGTGTTGGGCCACAGGTGTCACTAGACTCCACCAGAGTCCAAGGAATGTGCTGGCTTGAGTCATCTCCTTCTAATTGAGGAAGGGGCAGATGGATGGGGATGAGGAAGCAGATGCTACAGCGTCCAGGTAACCAGAAGGGAGCCGAATGGCTGAGGAGTGACTCCTCAGCAGGAAGAGAGAAGGTGTGGTCCTGGATCCGTGGCAGAAGCTAAAACAGCGAGGCAAAGCGTGGCCCCGGTCTGCTGACAAACAGCTCAGGCGTCTCCAAAGATGTCACCCTGTCCCAGCTCCAGAAGTCACACCTCTCTAGTAAATCAGGGAAGGAGAGGCCGTGTCACCAATCCCTCTTCTCTGATCTTTGTTTATCCATGCTCAATGGGGACAAGGCTGGGTTCCAAATTTCACCAAACCAAAGACGTTCGTAATTGTGAAATGTGTCATTATTTTTAGAAATCATCAAGAACGGCGGGGCCGCTTTTCTTTGTGTGTTTTAGAGATGTTTAGATGTTTTAGGGTTGCAAAATCCACAACATGAGGGCTTCCTCTGTGCCAGGCGCTGTATTAAATGCTTCATGTTTTATTCAGCGCTCACACAACCTGTGAGGTAGGTGCCGTTACCTTCCTCTCTTTGTGAGAAAAGCCGAGGGAGGCTGAGCAACTTGCCCCAAATTTCCCTGAGTATTTCTGGTACCCATTCATCAAGTCATCCCACCTGCCTCTTCTCATTAGGACTACCTGACTATATAGTGTCCCTATGTCACAGTATGGCTTCCTCCTTTCTCACTGTTTGGGTAGAGTTACTTAGTGAAGGGAGAGGCTTCGGAAGGGTGCCCTGGCCCTGAGGAGAATAAGCAAGAACGAAACAGGAGAAATGGGCCTGAAGGGACCACCAAGCCTGCTTCTCTGGAAGGATGCAGGAGAACAAGAAAGCCAGAGTCAGGAGGAAAGTTTCCTATTNCACAGTATGGCTTCCTCCTTTCTCACTGTTTGGGTAGAGTTACTTAGTGAAGGGAGAGGCTTCGGAAGGGTGCCCTGGCCCTGAGGAGAATAAGCAAGAACGAAACAGGAGAAATGGGCCTGAAGGGACCACCAAGCCTGCTTCTCTGGAAGGATGCAGGAGAACAAGAAAGCCAGAGTCAGGAGGAAAGTTTCCTATTCGATAGCAAGGTTGCCATGAGACTGAGCCCAGCTCGGGGTTCCTGGTACATGGTTCGAGAGCCCAGCTGAGCTTAGCACTCTTACCACTTTTGTTCTTGCTTAAATACATGTCAGTCTCAGCACACCTAGCTCCTGCTGAGCCTCCCTGAGTGTCACCAGGGGAGAGAGGCCACTGAGAATGTAAGAGAAGGACAGTTCTTTTCCTCTCTAAGGGACAATGACTAAGAAGAAGAAGAAAAAAAAGGATGTCTGCTGGTTTAGTCTGGAAGTTTTATTTGGCCTGCAAAATCGGGCCATTTCCTGCCTGCTCCTTCCAAGACCCACCCCAGATTGTCGGGGAGAAATTGTCCTCTGTTAACCTGAAAATGTTGTGTTCTTCTGCCAAGGAGGCCAGAGACCGTCTTTCTTGAGCGGCAGTCACCAAAGTGTGAGGGAGGGACTCGGGGCAGGGTGAGCGGAGGCTGCACTAAAACTCCAGCAACTTCTTGGGTCTTTTAAAATGGTTTCGTCCATGTTCAATAATGCATTTATTAATGTAGTAGATGAGCAAAACGTATAGATTTCTATAGTATGAGGATACATATAAACCATGTACAGATGAACTATATTACTATATCAGATAAATATATATCTGTGATAGTATATATGGAAATATAGGCATATGTAGATGAAGCTATACATAACTCTATATAGAACTAACTATACTCAACAGGCATATGAATATGTTCTTTACTGATATAAGCCTGTGATTTAAAAATTAGGAAACTATTATCCTGGGTGAAAGATTCTTCTGGCTTTGTGCTCTTTAAGGTCTCTCTAAATATCTTGGGTGACTTTGTCACCAACAAACTGAACTCAGATAAAATGGCAGGTACATTCACAAGGACTTTCCGCATGCAGTGCTTTGGGTCTTTTCTTAGGATTTCTTCTGCTTGGATGGTAACTTACAATCTCTATTATTCTAGCATTTGTACTTTGTCAAAGCTATGTTTCTCTAAATTCACTTTAACGACACTTTTCTATCCATGCAGTGTGAATGGGGAGGAGGAGAAAGAGTGAAAGACCAATTAGGTAACAAGTTGCAAACAAACTGCCATAGAAATGAGATGGTAGAGAAATTGGAACTGACTGGTTATTTGATGTCAAGGAATTATAGTTCCCTGTCTGTGTGTAATATTAGTGTTGTTGACACATTTCTTCACAATTGACCCTTTTCTTGGGAGTGGTAGCACATGGCCACAACCCAAGAACTGGGGAGGGGAGGTAGGAGGAGCCTGAGTTCAAGGCCAGCCTGGGCTTTATAGTGATTTCCTCTCTTAAAAAATAAAACCAGCAGGAAAAGAAAAAAGTACAGAACAAGACAAAAACCCCAAACTAAACAAAACCATCTTTTAAAGATGAAATGGTGAAATATTTACAGATTAAAAACGATAATCATGTCTAAGATTTGCTGCCAACAATTCAAGGGCACGCAGATGAAAGAGATCTGACCACGGACTGAGAAAGATGGATATGAGGGACCCAGAAGTTCTTTATTTTCTTCTTTTCTTTTGTTGTTCAAAGTTTTCCACCAGAGCAATTTAAACTGAAGGTGAAAAAAAATGAAGCAAACCTGAACTTTGAGGACAATTAAAGATGTCCTAACTTTGCCTGACAGAGTCACATGACTAGAAAGACGAGCACAGTTGGCCAAACCTTGAGGAGAATCTTGAAACTGCTGGGTTTAGAGGGAGTAGAGGTTTTACAAGAAGAGCATTTTATACCAGACAGTGAAGAGTTAGGAAACAGAATTGCGTCACTACTCACAAAAGAGAACTTGTGGATTACCAAGGAGAAAAAAAAAAAACAAAAAAACAAAAAACCAAACAAAAAAACCAAACATGGAACAAGGTCGCCATGCTCTGTGGACATCAAAGAATCAGTACAAAGAAGCCTTCAATGAGCCTAGTGTAAATGGACCAGAAATATACAGCTTCCATTTCCATCCAAATCTGTAAGTCTAAAACTTAAGGACAAATGGGAAAGCATGTGTTGAAGGCTGGGTACAGAGTTCAGTGGAAGAACACTCGCCTAATGTGGGAGGCCTGGGTTCCCTCTCTCAGAATTGCCCTATAACTGAAATGCTTTGAAGACATTCACTGAGCCCAAAAACACTCTCCTCAAACCTGGTCTTTACCCTTGTTGGAACATGATGGCCTCACCTCAGACCCTATTTTACTTGTAAACTTTATCTCCTTCCATCTGGGTCCAATCAAAACTTCACCTCAGCTACTCAAAACATGTAAGCAAGAAAATTCCAGATAACTTTCCCTCCCCCCTCCCCTTTCAAGATCAGTGAAAAAAAATTTTTTTTTTTTTTTGAGATTCAGTAGGGACAACATTTGCAGGCAAATCCATAAAGCTAAGCCAGTTAGTGTGGACATCAAATGTGTTGGGGGGGGGGGGTCAATGACACAGGGGCAATCGGGAAGAAAAAGTTGCTGATGTCACTCCTCTAGTTCTCCTACACCCACGGGAGAATACAACTGCAGGAATCTAGATGTACCCAAATGGATCTCTAGTCACACGAAGCTCCAAAGAGGATGCTTCCCTGCTTTCTATAGTCCATGGACCAACAGCTGATTGTCAGCAAGGGAGGGAGAAGAAACACAGCGATTCCTGTTGTAAGACCTTGACCCAGAAAAGGGAGAGCCAGTAGCTGGACCACCTCCTGAGAGACAGACAAAACTAAGGCAAGCAGTCTTCTCGCTTTCAAGCCCAGAATGCCCAACTACATTTGACTGACAGCTCTTTGGCCCACGAGCCCCAAAGCAATGTCTCTCTGGTGCGGATTGTCAGTGTGACTCGTCAGAGGTGTGCTTGGCAGATTGCCTTGAGAAAATTTCTTCTAGGGAGGTGGTGGGTGTTTAGTGTCCTTGGTTCTAAGACAGTTGGTGGGCGAGCGGGCGTCCTTGTTGTCCTTGACTTCTGGACTGGACTCCGTTTTCAAGGCTCTCACACAGCGTTCCCACCTCTCTTGCTGCTCTCAGCAGTTTCTCCACGAGGCCTTGCCCCTCCACAACCTTAAATGATGGAAGCAGCAGATTTAGAATAACTCAGCTTCTCTAGCGCACACAGTTCAGACCACTCGCATGTAGAACGACTATCTTACGGGGAGCCGGGGACGAGGGAGTAACTTCTCTCTCCAGATCCTGGAAATGGCCTCTGTGAATAGTAAGTGATTCGACTTCCAAATCAAAAATATTTATCTGACTCCTAGGTAGAGAGAGAGATGGTGCTCTTCAGCTTCCTGTGAAGTTGCGGAGCTAAGCAGTAGCATTAATGTCACGGACATGTGTTCTAGTAACCACGCTGAACCGCCCTGTGGAGAACTCCCTACAGCGGAGAGTTAATGTGCTTTGAGAGGGAACTTTGAAGGTAAAAGAAGCCTTTCAATTTTCAGCACATTTTCTTCAGGCTTTGCTGTGGGCACTAAGATACACGCTATACTCCAAGCATCGACTTTTTTTTTTCCTGGAGTTCTTGCTAAACTAAAGAACTGTTACAAATGCCACAGTGGGTCACTGAGCGGATGATGCCTACTTCAGTTCTGCAAGTTCAGAGCTGTGTTCTGGAACATCTGAGAGGAGCTTAGCTTGGGTTATGGTGAGCAATTTACAACTTGTTTATATATATATATAATTTATATATTTATATTAAATATATAAATACTTATATATAATTATAAATTATATAAATTATATAAATAATTATATAATTTATATTAAATATATAAATTATTGCAGCGTGTCTTGATAATCGATGGGCCAAGATGGGAAACAATCCCACTCAGTTTCGGTCCTCGCGCTTCAGTTGTTTAGAAGGTGGGCGTGCAGACGGTCATCAGCATCCCTCAACCACTACCTGGTGAGTAGAACTCTAAGTCCTCAGTGATGCCCAGAGAGGAGGTCACAGACACACCAGGCACAGAGGTGGCCTTTCATCAGAGAAGTCAGGAGATGATAGCTTCCGGCCAGAACAAAGGGCTCTCGAATGACTGCCACAGACTCACCTGGGAAAGCCTGTTGCCTACAGAAATGGGAAATGGTGGCCCACGTGGGTGATTTGGATAAGTCAAGGAGGAAAATGGCGGCTCCATCCCAAAGAGGTAAATCTTACTAGGATGGAGTTAAAGTCAAGAATCATAAACTTTAAAACGCACTCTCCTGAGAACCCATCTGTTCTCAGGCCCCTGTGTATATACATGTCCCTACATGCCCCCTCTCTCCGCAGACTGGAGAGGAGAGAACGCAAGGGACACTCTTAATAGGGAGGTTCTTGCCTGTGTTCTCTTTGGAGTCTACGATGGTCAGAGAGAGAAGCTTTTAACCCAGTACTGTTGCATATACGGTTGTGGTGCCAAGGACAGAGCCCAGGATCTGAACACATGTGGCAGGTGCCCTCTCACAACCATGCCTCAGGACTCGCTTCGACAGTTCATACTCTGGGAGTGGCCTAGATTCCCTGCTTCCAACTACAGATTGGCACCCAGTACCTTGGCTTTAGGATTCTTCTGCTGGATTCCCTCTCTCCTGTAAGCCAAGGAAGGCAACAAGTGACAGTGATTGTGCTTCAAGAAAGACCTAGCTGCCAGTCAGAAACTTTCCGTCCCAGGGGTCAAACTGAACATACATGAGTAATCTACTGGCTGGGACACAGTATTGTTGCTTTGGATTAAATTAGTTTTAAATTAAATTTGAACACACATAATGAATTACACACACACACAACACACACACACACACACACATACACACACACACACACACACACACACACAGACTTTAATATGCATTCTGTAGGTGGCCATGACCTCACCATGGACCTTTGCCTTCTACCTAAGTGACTTCTATATTAAACATTTCCTACCTGGCTCTTGTAGGTGTGAGATGGGACAGTCCTGGATTGAATTCTGAAACATTTGCTGACTAGCTCCAGTGTCCTAGATAGATCCCCAGTGGTGATGAGAACTTGGTGCTAGAGAGAAGGGGACTCAAGGGGGAGCTCCGCATGTGGAAGCTGAGAGGTCACAGAACAAACTTCATCCAGGTGATAGAGCCAAGAGGCGGAAGGGAAGGGAAGCCAGCCAATCCCCATGGTTCTGTCTCTGAGGTCGGGGTGCCCGTGGAAGTTAGAAGATCAAAGCTCTTCATCTCAAGGGCACACCGCCACCTCCTGCTGTCTCTACTCTGGGGTATTAAACATTGAGCAGTGCCCTCATGGTTGGGAATTAAATTGTCAAAGTTTTCTAATAACCAGGCTTTGATAATAACCACTACTACTTATTATTTAGAACCGCTCTTGAGACCCCATTTGAACCCCAATTCCTACCTATACTTCAAGGTCCAGCTCACACCCCAAAGTTCTCTGAAAACCAGAAGTGGACAATTTTTTTTTTTTACTTCTTCAGTAACTGGAAACTTCAAACAAGTTCTGACCAAAATGCCTTTAGACAAGCTATCCTAGAACTGCTGTAGCATCAGGCTTTCTGGAGATCTTCAGAGTGACCTACTCTGTCCACTCAGATAATTTGAGAGACTTTGCCTCGGGGTTCCTATACTTACAGGGAGAATATTTTTATACTAAAACGAAAAGCTTTCCTTTAGCAAGGTTGTTAACACTGGGGGTAGCTAAATGGAGGGGCTCTCCTGTAGCATCTGAAGTAGGCCAAAGGGTAGCACCCCAAAGATAACTCCACTCAGAATTACGAACATGACCTTATTTAGATAAAAAGCCTTAGGACTGAAATTAAACTAGGCTAAGGGTCTCAAGATAGGACCATGTTGATTATCCAACTGGGACCAAGCATGGTGGCGATATCCTTATGAGAAGAGGGGGAGGGGGCTAGGATGCTGTGGTCTCCTAGCATGTTCAAGGTCCTAGGTGTGGTACCCAGTACTGCAGGTAAACTTAAAAAAAAAAGGAGGAAGAGGAGGAGGGAAAGGCACACAAACAGAATTGGAAAGGATGCAGAAGAGAAGGTCTTATGCAGACAGAAAAGGAAAGTAGAGTTGCAAGGCTTAGAATGCTTAGAGCCAGCAGACACTGAGGACCACGGGGAAGGATTTCCCCTCCAGCTTGACAGTGGGTGTGGACTTACATCCTGATTTCAAGTATGTGGACTCCAAAACAGTGAAAAAAATAAGTATCTAGATACCCAGTTTGTGGACGTTTGTTTCAGCAGTCATGAGAAACGAATGCAAGGATGACTGGCAAGGATGCAGGTGGGTGGGGTGGACAGAAAGGATGAATGTGGCCCTGGAGTCCAGAGACTGAAACCTCAGTCACCATCAGGAGGGGAAGGGGAGCTCTGCCACTCTACAGTGTCAAGGAAGGTTTTTGCCATGTCCTAATCTCCCCAGAGGCCCTCACAGCTCAAGGGAAAGCTACACACTTTCTCTTTGAGCCTTCTGCTCTCAGGTGAACCAGTGTTACTTTTCAGTTAAGTGGACCAGGCACTCCCGGAACGCAGCACCTGTAAAATACGTGACTTGCCTCAAGTGTCTTTTTCTATTTGTCAGGCATTCGCTGAGTAGCTTCTGCCTTTGACAGACTGATTAGTGTGAATAAGTACAAAGACAACGGATTGCCTCCACACATCCATGAGTGGTATTGCAACTTAGGTAAGCTTTTTCTAACCGGAGCTCTATGAAACCTGTTTAGATTCTCTTGTTCTCTGTCCTGACCCTGGACATCCCAGCACCTGGGGAACAGGCAGAAGAATGAGAGTTCTGGGGCAGCCTGGTCTACACCGAAAGATCCCATCCCTGGGGGGAGCGGGGGAATCATTCTTACTGTAGTTTTTGTCTGGTTACCATGGAGGAATTTTGTAAATACTGTAAACTGAGCAACATATCCTCTGTGTCTGGTGGAAAGCAGCCATAGTAGTCAGTAATTCTTTCAACAAAGGAGCCAGAAAAATACTTAAAGTTATGGGCCTAAGTCATTTCCTCTCATAAAATAGATCCTAGTCATGTAGGAAAGTATATCGATATTTTAGAAGCACACTGTGAAGTGGTTGAGGGTGAAATTTTATGACAGCATAACTTACCCAAGACTATTTTAAAGATATACATATATATGTATATGTGCTCATCTGTGTGTGTGTGTGTGTGTGTGTGTGTGTGTGTGTGTGTGTGTTTGCATGTATTTTTGAGGCAGGGTCCTGCTATGAAGTTACATAGGCTTGGATGGCTTGGAGCTTGCTAAAATATTAATCTTGAGATTGTTACGATGAGAATATAGGCATCAAGATGGCACAGTTCTTTATTTTCTATAGGTTTAAAAATGATCCAAAATAAAAGTAGAAATTACTCTTCTAAATGCATAAGATTATCTTTCTCTCTTACTGACACTGCACCCGTTTTCAGGTATCAGCTCTGATGGCAATAGAAATCCTTTACACAAGATGCACATGTCTGCTGGCAAGCTCTGGTCTTAATTGCTCTCTTAGTTCTTTTTATGGAAAGGGGAAGAAGTCACATCTATCAAGAAAAGGCTAAGCACGAGCACACACACACACACCAAGCAGCTTTAACACAGAAGTGGGGAAATGCATGTTGGAGAAGCAGCACACCCATTAAAATGATGTTTTCTATTAAGTCACAAAGCATTAAGCCTGCTGCTTCAACTGCTGTAAGGCATTTTATTCATGCATAAGCAGTCTATGTAGAATTACTGCCAGAAACAAATCCAGCTAGGAGAGTGACTCAGAAACTACCTCCATCCATTACACACACACACACACACACACACACACACACACACACACCCCAGGAGTTGTGGGCACTGAGAGGGGACTCACAGTTCCGAGTACAGGAAGTGCAGGTTGCCCACATTGTCAATGTAGTTAGCTGGACTCAGCCAGGGCAGGACCAGAAGCAGCAGCGCCTTCATTTTCCGAGCAGTCTGCCGCCTTCCTCCTGACCACCTCCTGCCAGCCCAGTGTAGCCTGTTTAAGCAAATCTATTCATTTCCCCACAATCAGAAGATAATAATGCACCCGACTTGGAGCCTGTAGATTAAGGCATACTATAAATCATGAGCCTGTAAGAGGATTAGCTCTGGGCATTTCCGATAAAGCGATGGGAGACCGGAGAGACCCACCATGGTTGGCAAGAGGACTTAGGCTGAAGGCAGCAGGCTGATGAATGCCTGAGAGAGGGATGGGCCCCTCCTGCAGGATTCGGACTGGCTCTCCTGAAGCAGCTGGTACATTTACATCACTGGCCTGGAACAGCCTGGCTGGGAGTGAGGCTGTGTTGGAAGAGGGCACGGGCATGGCACATTCAACTCCACTCCACACGGGTGAATGCGTGAATAATCAAAAGCCATACTGCAGCCTGCTGCAGAGAGATGCTCAAAATAGCATCTCGGGAGCCAAGCGTGGAGTCTCTCAGCTTTGTGATGTTGATTCCCAGGAGGTGCAGAAGGAGGAACCACCCCTCCCGAGCTTGGATGCTTTACCCTTCTCCATCCTGACACAGAATGATGCCTGTGGCCAGTTGTGAAGACAGGGTCTCCAGAAGACCAGAGTGTTTTCTTTGAGAATACTAATGAGCCCAAATAGACAGCAGTGCTGTCTAAACCGGGTTTTGTCTGTGAGAAGCGAGCCACCCTTGTTCTTCCCTGTGGACTAAGCTCTGGCATCTGTTGCAGTACCTGAACCTCAGTTACTGACATGACGTTAATATACATCTTTGCTTGTGGGGACCTGACCCCATTACTTCTTCCAGCTAAACATTGGATGGGGATTATGGGCCCTAGCTCTGATGGCCAAGACACTCCCAAGACTCCGTATTCAAGAAGAGTTCATGTATCTCGCCAATTCCAGGGGCTAAGTCATCAGAGAAATGGCTCAAAGGGACAGTTAAATTCTGGATTAATGGCCAGCACTTGTAAGGAAGAGGAGGAAGAGGAGTATAGGAGGGTCTACATGCTGGGGGCAGGGGAACTGCAGTCAGCTCTACAGTGTCTGAGAGTTTGACATCAGAATTGGGTATCAAGGCAAGGCTGGCTGAGAGTATTCAAACGGAGCCGAGCTTTGCCTGTGCACTGAACGTTCATAGTCTAGGACAGACATAGGCACTCCTGATAGAGTCTGACGTACTCATGGCTAATCTCGCCGGGGCCTGAATTGAACTTGACTTCTCTGGCAGGCAGGGAAGGTTGGTATGCAGGAGTGAGTCAGAGCTGGTGAAGAGCAGTAAGGAGGAAGTTGGAGGTGACAAGCTTGAGATTGGAATCCCAGCTCTGTCTCATGCTGGGCGTCATAACTATGCTGCCCACCCTCTCTGAACTTCCTCCTCTGTAGGAGAGCATCAGCAACAACAAACAGCATTCTAACTCAGAGCATTGCTACGGAGGCAGAACCAAACGATGCCTACGTCATCAGTAGTCGCCGATGACGCTTAGTCACAGCGGCTCCTCTATCCTTGTCTCATTTTTTGTCTCATGACGATACGCTGCCATCTTTTTCTAAATGTGGGTTTGAGCAAGTTCTGGTACAATCTCTTCTTACACATGCTCACCCTAGAGTGTGATCCCTAACTCGCATGCAGCATGCTGTAGGTAGCTACCATGACATCGTAATGACGCGAATGGACATGGCACGGTACAACTGACAACTCAATACGCGTTCTAGGAAAAGTGAAAGGGGGCTCATCTGTCTCCTTGCATTTCAGGATGAACAGATGAATGAATGGGGATGCAACATAAAAACGAACACATCCTTCCCGTTGTTTCTTTGTCATACTGTGGCCGCCGCTGGCTGCCTACCAGATATCTGATCTTCCCTTCTAACAGAACCCATGTTTATTTGTGTCAGGAACACACTTGGCCTCTCTTGTAGATGGGTGGCCCTGGATTCAGACCAATAAAGTTTAAGCAAATTCCAGAAAGGTCTTTAAAGGAAACAGTCTCAGCTCCCTCCCTGCCCGAAACCTCTAGGAGATCCTACGGCGAGCAGCCGTTTTTTTGGGGAACTCGAAGTGACTAGCTTGAGGGTGGACACTAAACTGAAAAAACAGAAGGGAGCCTGGACACCTGATGGCATCGGGGTGACATCATCGTAGTCCCAGCCTTGCTACTGAGACTTTGTGTTCCATGAGAAAAAGAAAACTTCCCAGCGCCTTACTCCTATACCACTTGATGTCCTCTTGCCTGCCAGATGTAATACTAATCAGTGGAGCTCCCTTGGGGATCAAAGCTCTCACTTGGAATGACCATGTATTGTTCTGCAGCTTCCTTAAGAGTAAACAGCCCTAACCCTAATCCATGCTCTGGTGTATTGCTGCCTGTCCTCTTTGTCTTGCAAGCTCCCTCAGCAATCCACCACTGTCTCTCATTTTCTTTTCTCATTGCTAAACAAGAGATGAGGTGAGGACCCAGCTAGGCTCATGGTTAGAGAGTCACGACAATGCCAGGCATGGCGGTGTATAACTTTAATCTCGGGTCTTGAAGAGCAGAGACAGGTGGATCTCTGTTGAGTTCAAGATCAACCTGGCTTACATAATCGAGTTCCAAGATAGCCAGAGTTACATGGTGAGACCTTGCCTCAAAAGAACAAAACTCTATTAAAGTCACTGTGAGAAGGTGTGCAGGTGTGGAGATTCTGTCAACCTGAAGTGGCCAAGCAAACAGGTCCAAGAGTGATGCTCTGGATTCCTTCTCCTGCAGTGAACTCCTACCTAGACTGTGGACAGCCAGCTAAGCACAGATTGTACAGAAAATGCCAGAAAAGGGCCCCTGATAGAGTCAGGGGCCACAGAGGGCCCAGGGCAGATCTTTGAAGGAGATATTCCCAGGACACTGACCAGACTTCATCAAGACAGTCTTCCTGAGAACCTGCAGCCAAGTGGGGCTTGAGCCGACTGAATCATGCTCTCATTCCAGCCTCTTTCAAAACACTGAACAATGATTTCTTTTTGCTTGCCAGAAGGTGCTTAGGTAGGCTCAGCTCTACTATCTACCACTTTTAATGAGAAAGAGAAATAAGGATAGAGAGGCCGCTCAGCCACTAAAGGCTCATAACCAAAACATCAAAATAACGAGACAGACAGAGGGCGGAGAGTCTGTCCTATGAAGCAACACTGTGTGGGATGTTTTCAGTATCTCTTCTTTATCCTTCCAAGGTTAGCTTCCTCATAAGCAGAAATCCCAGCCTCTTTCATTAGGACTTAGGCTGTTATGGTTCTTGATAAATGTCACACATGCAGATGAAGTTGTCATCTAGTGGAGATATGATAAAATTGACCTAAGTCTTCCCCTGAAGCAAAGGCTAGCAAGGTGGTGTCTATGCACACTCATAACAACAGGAGATATGGAGAGAGACTTACCAGCCAGACCCATTACTGCGGCCCCATGACATCTCCTGGCATTATACTTTGGTTAGAAGGCTACCATCCAACTCAACCAGCCCTGTCCCCCTAACTAGGATCTCTGAGCAGACATCATCTAAAGGCATATAAGAGGGCAGAAATCAAGAGAACCTATCAAACTCCACACACTGGGTCCCCGGCTCCCAGTACTCCCAGAGTGCTCTAGTCTGAGGCAAGTGTCAGCAATGGGGCAGAAGCTCAAAGCCACAATTCATCCTGCATGTTTTACTAAAGCTTTCCCCAGCTCAGGCTCTTCAGGTCACTGTGTATAGATGGCCAGAACCCTGAAGGACACAGCATCTGCTTACAGATGTGATACAGCTGTACCCCAGACAGTAGTCTACCATCTGTTAAAGATGTGAAATTCAGTGAAACAGGCAGAAGACATTCACAAGCCCTACTCTCTGACATTATCTGTTTACAATGGACCATGTACATGGCAGATTTAAGAGTTTTCATCACCAAAAACTTGGTATGTGCAGAGCATGTTAAAAATCTGCTCCCCACCATTAATCCACTCTACAACACATTGATGCTTAAAGCACAATGCTATGCACCATAAATATATTATTGGAGACAGGGTATTAGGTAGCCCATACTCGAGTTGAACTCCCTATAGAGTTAAGAATGCCCTTGAACTCATGATCCTCTTGCCTCTGTCATTCAAGAGCTGGGTAACAGATGTACGCCCTGATGCTGGGGCATCACACCCAAGGCTTTGTGTGTAGCAGTCAAGTGCTCTACCAACTGAGTTACATTCCCAGCTCAGCAATTCTTAATTTTAAAAATAAGTTTCTATGTATGTCTACTGAAGAAAGTGACAATAAGAGTGGTCGAAAATGCTAAATTGTTGGGTGTGGTGGCTCACGCCTGTGGTCCCAGCACTGAGGAGATGGGGGCAGGAAGGTCAAGATTTTAAAGTCATCTTCAGCTACAGTATAGAGGTCGAGGTCAATTTCCTCTTCATGAAAACTTCTCTCAAAAAAAAAAAAAAAGAGAGAGAGAGAGAAAAAAAAGAGAAAAACATCTTCACAAAAGCTCTCCCCAGAATCTCCACAGGCCAATGGCTCCAGCCATCAGCCTCATCACACCCTTGAGGCAAAGAGACACTTGCCTCTTGGCCACCTGACTCTTCCCAGTTCAACAGATGTCTAAAACAATAACTACCGGGTCTTCCTAATGTCCCTTCTAAGAGAAGGAAAAGGTGGCATACTGACCAGTAATGGCCAATGCCTATGAAAGATAAAAAGGCAGGCCCAGGGTTAGCTCTGAATTCTTTAAGTTTTTACAAACACAGATTTGGGTCTGGTGCCGGAGGGTGTCTCTGCCTATATTAAGCACTTGATGACTAATGTGTATTTTGGGAACCGCTGGTGTCAATCTACTCAGGCAGCTCTAGTGTGGAGGGAGAGGTGCAAAGGCAGGTGTTGGGGCCCGTGTTTCCTTGAAGTGGGGGCGTTTTCCTCCCCCAGAGAACCACAGCTTGAAGAGGTAACTGAACTTCTGTCAGGCTGGGGTTCCTCCCTCACAGCTCTTTCCCAAGTGTTCTTCATTACCAATCCTGTGATCGCCAACACTTTCCCCAGCTTCCTTGAGATGTTCTGGTCATGGGGTAGCGTGGGCAGGTGCAAGAATGGAAGTTCTGTTGGGGCAGCTAAGTCCAGATTTCTTCCCCTGTAGCCCCATGGGTCTACCCTGGCTTGCTGTCCCTTCATCACTGTTTGGTCATCCTCAAGGAGGAAGCATCTGGAAGCTGAAGGGGGTGAGAAACAAGTACCTTACCTACAGCCCCAAGGAATTCAACCCAGACACCCTTCGGTGTTGGTTGGATGCCTCCCAGCTGGATTGGATTTACTGGATTTCTAACCCTTTGGAGGACTCTGAGATAACAAACCGGAGTCATGTGAAATCAGAAAGCATGTGATTACTGTTAGAGCAGCAATGGGGAACTAATACATCCCAATTAGGAAAAAAAAAGATGAAAATATGGCAGAGACTGGGCAGTGGCACATGTTCAGATTTCTACTAGATTTCTCTTTAGGTCTCCAATATTCCTTATCCAGCATGCTCCCTGGTCTTGGCATAATTGGACAGAACCTACCTTACCTTTGACCTTGAGTTTACGTTCCTTTCCACAATGCCTCAGACCTGGGCAAAATTATCAGCAAAGGTCACTAACACGCACCCTCCCCACCATCTCTTTTGACCACACCCTCTTTGTGGAAAGCATTCACTACAAACCTACGCTGGAAACATCTGGCTGGACGTCTCAAGTCCGCAGGCATAACCAGCATGGGAAACACATGCTAAGCAATACATGCAGGCCCTTGTATGAGAAAAGCTTTCGTGTTAGAGAATGCACTCATGTCTCAGAAGACAAAGCCACAGATTCATGACCTAAGGTATGTGACCTTTAAAAAAGTTACCTGCACCTGCCTCTTGCCCTGGCCATGACAGGAACCAAGATAAACACAAGCCTGCAGATTTCCTCTTACAAAATGACTGAGTTCTTGTTCACACTTGATTAAGCACCTTAAGTATACTGAGAAGAGCTCCTCACGGGGAACAGGCCCAGAGCCACCAGTGAGGCCATCCACACAGGAATGCCCAGGCACACAACACTGAGAAGGGACAAATTGAGAAGCAGGTGGGGGATCAGGGGGGATGCCAGTCACCAGCAGCAGGTAGCACATCTCCTTTCTGCCACCAATGTGTGTGCACCTTGGCCAAAAGAGAAACAGAAAGTCACTCAGAGGGTGTTCTGGCTAAGTTTATGTCACCTTGACACAGCTACAGCTATCTGGGAAGAGAGAACCTCAAAGGAGAAGATGACTCCATCAGGTTGTCAGAAGGCAAGTCTGTGGGACATTTTTCTGTTTAATGATTGTTAGGGGAAAGCCTAGCCCACTGTTGGCGGCAGTACCCTTGTCCTGGATGCTATAAGAGAGGAAAATGAGCAAGCCAGGAAGCAGCACTCCTCCATGGCCTCTACTTCAGCTCCTTCTTCAGCTTCCTCTAATGCTGGAAAATGTGATTGGGATGTGTAAGTCAAATAAACCATTTTCTTCCCAAAATTGCTTTTGGTCATGGCATTTATCACGGCCATAGGAAGCAAGCTAGAATGAAGGGTGATATTTTTCTGATTTTTCTCGTGTTAAAAACTTAGTCGAGTTATTGAAAAGAACTTGTTATTATAGAGCCCAACTCTATATAGGGTGAAAATATGTCAAATTAAAATTAAAAATAAGTAAATGAATAAACATAGATCCTACATGAATTAGAGAGATAGTTTACTTATAGAAGGATTTCTTTGGGCTCATGGTTTCAGAATTTCTGTCCATCCTGTTGAAGAGGGCAGCCAGGAAAAAGAAGAGGGGCACTTGGACCTTGCATGAACTCAGAGGTATGCCCTGGTAAGCTATTTCTTCCAGCTAGGCTCCAACTCTTGAAGCTCCTGCTACCTCCACAAAGAACACCCTTGGCTAAGAACCAAACATTTGAAACATGACCTGGTGATGATATTTGATATGTAAGCCCCGACATTCACAGCACCATTTTTTTTTTCCCGAACCATAAACATATAAGCGCTTGCACACAACCCAGTCCTACTTAGTGATATTTCCTCACACTAGTTCATAGCCATCAACACCTAGGCTGTGTTGTATTGGAACAGATTTCTTCACTGATTCCAAAGAGAAAGAGTACAGGCATCCTATAGAGTAGCAGGATGCTGGAAACGAGTCCTTGCTGCACCCTTGTGGATGTCTTTCTAGCTGGCCTTGGGAAAGGAGAAAGAGAAGGGTTCCTACCTTGTCTGGAAATGCTGCTGCAGATCACAGCGCTGTAGTACCTCGGTGCAGTGCTCTGTGAACGGGCAGGTGACCATCAGCTTATTGAGAAGCTTGTTGACCAAGATGCTGGATTTCTTGCAGTGCTGTAGAACCACAGGCTTTCGATCCAAAGGGCAGAAGTCTTTCTCCACCAGGAAGTTGGTGAGACACAGGGTGCAGTAGGTGTGCCCACACGGAGTGTCCAGAGGGTCCAGCAATGCTTGCAGACAGATGTGGCATATGAGGTCATCATCTACATCCTGTGTGTATGTGTAGAAGTGGTTTTCCTCTAGGGAGTGGTTTTGGCCACACACTATGCACAGCAGCTCAGGGCTAGGATCTAGGTCGTCTGCAAGGTCCGGTTGGTTCATGGCTGCGTAGGGTTCAGGAAACTTAGGAAAGCGGTATTTCCTCGGGAGCAGGTCAAGATATTCTAAGAGTCACCCACATTCAAACCTACAAAAGAACAAGGCAGCTCATGATCACACCATAGCCTGAGGAGGGGAGCAGGGCTCCTGTGAGCAGGGCTGAGCTGGGACTGAGAAGGCCAGGCTCGAACATCTACTCTAAGATGCTCAGGAAACTACTTTTACCACACTGAACCTCTGCTTCATATTATAGGAATAATGTAGACCAGCAATAGTCCAGTCTTAATGGGTTAATAATCACTTGGGGCCTGTCTACTGGTAAAATGTGTAGATCACACACAAGAGATTATATTTCGTTAAGAAAAATTGAATCTGATGTCTCTTCATTACCTTTCTCGGTCTGTCTGGATATCACTAGTGAAGTGGCCTCTGAGTTCAGTCCTACCACTACCACGCATGGATGCCTTTGACCAGTAAGGAGCAGAGTAACTACAGCCCACCTTATAGGGCTGACATGAGGATTAAGTAAGTTTGTTGCAGATGTTTGATTTTCACAAAGCATACACTAAGTATGGATTAACCACTGGTGGTTTGCTTATGTGTGTTTCAGAAATTATTTTGTCTTTGGTCTATCTTTGTTGGCCTAGAAAATGGAGTTTCAGTTCCCACAAGAGGATCTTTCCGCTTCTGTCACTATAGTAGACTTTGATGACAGTAGTCTTTGATTCAATTATATATTGATATTTCCCCCAGGGGGGGAAAATACCATGGCAATATGTCTTTTCCTTTGATACAGGGGTTCCCAAAGGATGGGATTTTTCCCAATGTTTGATTTCATACCTTGGAAGTCTCTTAGACAATCAATAAATACTCTCAATTATCAACTCTAAGCCAGGCTGTGAGCTGACAGGCAGACCTCAAAGACAATTTTAGGGAGTCCTCAGTCTAGAGAGGAGGTGGGCATTTGCATAACTTGGCAGAGATCATGTAACCATTGTCTGCCGGAACTTTGCCACTGTTTAAGCCAAGGGCACATTGAGCCTCCCGTCCCCTTCCATCCCGTCCCCTCCCCTCCAACACAACTTTTTTTTTTTTTTTTCAAAAATAAGTAAAGACTTTCCACTTTCTACAGGGACATGAAGACACATGAACTAGACAGAAGGTACATGCATGTGGAAGGGGCATGCCTGTCACACACTGAGGCGCCATCTTTCTTCTTTTCCAAACATTTTGAGCTTCTTTGCTGAAACAAGCTTTATCTTGGGAAAATACGTGCCTTCCAACCTTGCACCAAGTCAGCTTCATCGTCTACATTTCTGAGCTCAGCTTGGATGCCTGAACCCTCAGAGTCCAGCATTTTACTTCTCTCTCCATGAGTCCACAGAATGCTAACAGTTGAGCGGTGAAGTTGCTGTCAGTCTAGAGTTCTAGGAAACCTCATGGCTGCTATTTGTCCTTGGGGCTCTGAGAAGGCACCAGAAGTTCCCAGGAAATGCTTTCCGGGAGACCGGAAATAGTTAAAAATAAATGTGAGAATGGAAATGGGCCACCCCAAAAGTTGTCATCTTACTGTATGTAAGGAGAAAGGGGCAGAAGGTTACATTTCTAGGTCTTTGGAGATTATTCTAGAGTTGTGGCATATATTCCCACATGCTCTGGTCCTGCCCTTTCTTGTTCTGCTGTAAGAAAGGAGACAGTCTAACAGAAAACCAGGCAGTAGCTGCAGGCACAAGTGAAAAGTTAGCTGTTCATTTTGAGTGTCATTCCTTTCTCAGCGATATGGTGGTGGAGACCTGATGTGTGGTATGTATAGTGTGTTCCTGGAGGAGCCTCATTCAGGATCTTCTGGGTAAAAGACGGTGGAAGAAGACAAGGAGAAGCCCTGCCTCCCTTGCTGTGATCTGGGCAAGTGTCTCCCAAAGGTTCATGTGTTTCAGGCTTGGTCCCCAGGGTCCTGCTACTGGGAGGAGAGGGTGCGGAGCTTTTGAGACGTGGGGTATAGGGCTGGTCAGTCTTTGGGATGTGACTTTAACATTTTATTATTACTATAAAGGATCACATACGTGTGTTTCTAGCACGTATACAATGTACTTTGAACATATTCCACTGCACACCCCTGCTGCTCTCTTCCTCTTAGCCCTTCTTCTTTCCCATGAAGCCTCTTTGTGCCCAGTTCTTCCATAAGTTGCCTTGGTCATGGTCTGCACAGCAATAAAAAGACAGACCCTTGCTGGGGTCTTTCATAATCGTAACATGAAGCTGACTAAATGTATGACCTCCTCCCCCATGCCTATATATATACTCTGGCACATGACCTTCCTTATAATATTTTGCACTAAGAGTCCTACCTTACAAACAAACAAAAAAAACACCTCAAAACAAAATTCCCTGTAGGTCACAGACTAGATAAAATCCCACTCACAAATAGATTTCTACAATTCTGTGTTAATAAAGAAGAAATGTAGTTGTTCGTTCTCTCTCTCTCTCTCTCTTTCTCTCTCTCTGTGTGTGTGTGTGTGTGTGTGTGTGTGTGTGTGTGTGTGTGTGTCTGTGTCAGAGTCTTACTATGAGTGAGACCAGGCTGGCCTCAAACTCAGAGCTCTGCAAGCCTCTGCCTCCTAAGTGCTGGGATTAAAGGTGTGCAGTACCACACCAATCCAGATGGATGTTTTTATAACTTTGCTTCCCATGTGCCAGACACTGTGCTGGGGGACATTATTTGATTGTGTCATTTTATCCTCTCAAGGCCTCATGACATTTTTGTTTTGTTTTTAATTAAACAGATCAGGAAACTGGAGCATAGCACCTAAGTGACTGGCCAGTCACACCCAAAAGGAAACTAAGCAGGCCGAGTTACCAGACTCTCCCCCTCCTAACCCTTCCTCCCTCTGTCTCCCAGTGGCTCCAGTATGAAATGGTCAGAACTCCAATAATGTAACTACTTCAATATAAAAGACCTAGGAAATCCGAAGGATTTAAATCTCTTTAGGTCTCACTCTCAGTAGAGATATCAAAGCTCTGAAGAGACAGAATCCTTGCCTCTAAGGAGAATTGCAGTGCCTCAGGGACAGAATTACACAGTCAAGTTTAGCAAGCTGAGCAGGGTTCTGCTCCCACTCCAATGCCCCTGCTCCTCACCTCCAGACTCCCACCCCCCCACCCCCACCCCCCCGCCACTCCCAACCTTTCTTCCAACCTTCCTTCCCTTTCTCCCAATCCCACTCCTTTCCCCTCTCTTCTCAGAGCAATGAATCCGCTGGCTCTTGGCCAGATGGTAAACCAACTTCTTAATGTAATGTTAATGTAAACACCACTTATATTTTTTGTGTGTGTGAATTTACTTTAGACTAAATAAAGTCTACATAAATAATAAAAAAAAAAAATTGGCCATGAGAGCATTGGCTGAACAAGCAGTTTGGGCTCTACAGCAACAAACTAGGTAGACTTCAGAAAATAACATTTTATCCGTTTACCTGCCAGTTCTTTTTGTGTCTCTATCCTGTGAACATAGAATCCATATCATCTTGCTATCTCGCTTTTAGACATACATGAGCCTAGCTACTGGGATGAGATGACAGTAACAAGGATCATTTAATCTAACAGAGAGACACGTTTCTTCCCCTAGAAAGTGAGAGTCCAAGGCTGAGGTGGGTAGAGAGTATTTGTTTAAACCTGCTCAGTAGGCCTATCCTTCTGGCCCTGACTGACCCTCGGCCTAGGATGCTTCCTTGTTGCTGCCGAGTGACCACGGGGGAGATGCTGCCCTGTGGATTGGTCAGAATAGTGTGTGCATGCCTCTGTGTGTATGTTTGTGTGTGTGTGTGGGTGGGGGGGGTGATGGAGAGGGAGAGCATGTGTGAGCATTTAGTGGATTCAGTCAACCACAGGTCAGGGTAGAAGGAAGGCATCTATGCTAAATATGTAACCTTTCCTCATTATCGTTTTCCTAAAAATTCAGCATAGCAACATTCCTACATTGTATTAGATATTTTAAGTAATCTAGAGAAGACTTACGGCATGCTGGAGGATGTGTGGTTATTAAATGTAAACACAGCACCATTTTATAGACGAAACGTGAGCCATCTGTGGATTTGGGTGTCTGTGGGTGGGAAGGGATGTTCTAGAAGCATCTACACTATAGACAATCTCGCCATAGACAGACAGACAGACAGACAGACAGACAGACAGACAGATGGAGAGAAGATCTAGGGTTATAAGGAGAAGCATGGAGCTTGTAAAAGCACAAACAAGGTATGTGGACGTGGTTGAGAAGATGGAAAGCTATTTTGTGGCTCTATATAAACAAAAGGAGGCCTTCAACGCCTAGGCAGTCTGGCGTTAAAATCCAGAGTTTTCTGTTAACTCTAGGACTGATGGTATTTGGGGATGCTTTCAGCTATTTTATTCATCTCATTTTTAAAATATACGAACAACACATAATGCAAAAAAACAAAACAAAACAACAAAACAAAAAACAAAAAACACAGATCTGGAAACCAATTCAATGAACAGTCAATCGGTGATGTTTTTGCCACCCAGAGCACAAATATGAAAATTCAGCAGTCCCTGAAAAGGTTGAGGTGATGGACATAGAGAGAAGCCCAGGGAAAAGGGAACAGGGGCCGCCAGCCCCACCCACAAAAGACACACAGTACTAAAAAGGAAAAAGTGTCTGAGGAGAGCTCGTCACCTTAGATGGTGACAGTTGTCCCAACCCAGGGAAAAGGCAGTTGCTGGATAGCCTTGCTGCAGGAAACTCCTCACTATCACACTACCTTGAGAAATTCCCCCGGCCCTCATTGAATCTATCTTTAAATAACAGACACACTTATCCCGCGGGTGCCACACTGAGTCATGTCACAGACTGTGGTGAAAGAAACTGGGATGAGAATTCCTAAATAACCAGATGCCTAACCTGATCATCTTTAAGATTAGTTCCCATCCTGAGGTCACGATAGTTTGTTGCCTTGCTTTTTTTTTTTTTTTTTTTTAAAGCACCCAGTGGTCAGCTTCACCATCACTAGTCACTATGGTAACACACCCAGGCGTTCCCAAAGAGGTTTAACTGAGGAATGAAGACCCATTCCCAATGTGGGCAGTGCCGGTCTATGGCTGGAGACTGACTGGAGGGGGGAATGGATGTCGCTGAGCCCAGCATTCAGCTCTCTCTGCTTCCTGACTGAATACAGGTGACCAGCAACTGTCTCTCTCATCTTCCCTCCCTCCGTGGACTGTATCCTTCAAACCATGAGCAGAAACAAATCCTTTCTATAATTTTCTTTTGTCAGGAACTCCATCACAGCAGCGGGAAGACTAATATAAAGAAAGACTATTACAATCATGGCTGCTGATCCTTTTGTGTTCCTTACACTTTGCACCCCAAGGCAAGTACCTGCTTGCTTTCCCTAACACCAAGGCCTTATCAGTATTTTTTTTTTCCTTAGAAGTTCAAGTAGGGAAAGTGGGGCGTCAACACTGTGGCTCTGACCCGGCCCTGGGATTGACTGCCTGGAGGAGTCTCCACATTTTCCTTGCATCAGCCCTGGTAGCCAGCCAGGTGTAATGAGGAAATGGTGGACTTGGTCCAGTGCATCAGAGGTGTGCCACTGAACTCTGAATGGATCACGGCTCCACCTCAATTCCTGTGAGGTAGAGACACTAGGTGCACAACTGTCTGCCGGGCTCACAAGAGGGAAGTGTGGAGCGATATTCCCAGAGACAAAGCACCTGGGTCCTGTGGGAACTTTGCTATGTAAGAAGACCAGGTTCTCTATAACCAGGACGTTGCCCAGAATGTGGCAAACAGTGGGCGGCTCTGCCCTACTGGAGAGCCATTCATCTTGTGATTTGGGGGAGGGTGGGGACAGGATCCCTGAGTGTAGATCACCCCATCCTCCTGCCTTAGCCTCCTGAGTGCTGAGGGGACAAGTGTCTATCACCACATTAGCTTTGTAACATTAACTTAAAGTTGTTCAAAAATCTTTTTATCCCTCAACCAACCCTAATGTTGTATAGTGTTTTTCAAACATATACAGACTACACCTACCCCAAGTGATCACGCAGGTAACTTAGCACTAAGACACGGACTATGAGGAACAAGGCTTGGAGAGATAGCTCAGCTGGGGAGGTGCTTTTCTTGAAACCACAGGAACCTGAATTAGATCCCCAGATCCCACAAAACAAAAAACAAAACAAAACATACACACACACACACAAAACATCCAGGCAAACAAAAAGCCATGCCTGTGGCATAAGCTTTAGTCCCAGCACTGAGAAGGAGAGAGATTCCTGAGCCAACCTAGCATATGGGAAAACTATAGGTCAAAGGATAGCCCCTGCCTCAAAAGAGCCATGTGAATGATGCCTAAGGAATGGCACCCAAGGTTGTCCTCTGTCCTTCATATACACATCTGAACACACACATACATAAACACCCAAGGCTATCTTCTGCCCTCCACCTACACATGCGTGTAGCCACACATATGTGCACATCCTGCATGAACACAATACCCATGAAGTAGAAACTGAGCCTGGCCTAGTGGTGTGAGCTTAGTGATGATATGCTTCCCTGGGAAATGCGAGGCCCTGGGTTCAGGCTCCAGCATCACAAACAACAGAACAAAAAAAGATACCTAGAAATCCCCGAGGTGTAGAGTTTTTGTTGATGATGCTTTAGAACTTGGGGAAGCACTGTTGGGCAACATGGTGACAACATTTCAAACTGGCCCTGGGGCCCCACATGAGACATAGCCAGGTCACTCATTCCTAGGCAGAAGCTTAGCCGTGGAAAAGCCCAGTGGACCAGTGCCAGTAACTGCTTCCCACAGTGGCCCTGGCCACCTGCGCTCTCTCTCTTGCGCTCTCTCGATCTCTCTCTAAAGGAATCTGCCTGGCAGGCACATTTGTCTCAGTTGTGCTCTGGCCCTGGCTAAACCTCTTAAAATAGGTTATAGGGAAAGCAATTCCCAAAGTTGAGATAAGACCTCTCTCTCTTCCTTGACGTTATTTATGCCTTAAGTCTCAGATTCATTCAATGAGCATTGAAGGCTCTGATAATGTGTGATCTTTTTAATAGGTACTGATTATGAATGGAGATACATTATTCCTTGCCTTACAGAATTGTAGATAACCAGAAAAACCAAACGTTTCAATGACCTTAATACAAAGAGTCACTTATGGGATAAAAACTATCTTTACAATAAGAGGGAAGGTTTGGAGGAAGGACCTGTGTGTGCACAGGGGAGGGACCTGCACTTCACCTTGGGAGAAGGAGGCAGGTACTCGCAGCCTGCTGTGAGGATTGTGGATTGCGGTTAGATCTGCTTCTACTTAACTTCTAAATCGCTGGTCTCAAAAGAGGGAGCAGGAGACTCATTAATGAAACCTGCGAATGACATTCGCCTGCAAAGTGTTCCAAACACCAGAAAGAACAGAAAAAATATAAAGGGTCTCTGCAGAGGTCAGAACCTGCCAGGAAATGACAGAACTGAACCAGGAGAGACGGGAGAACACATCTGGAGTCAATAACCAGGAACACAGACATTCAGAAAGTGGGAAAGACAAGGGAGGCGGTTGAGGGAGCAGAGTCCCTTGTGGCCAGCCAATTACATATGAGTTCTAGAGGCCTGAGGATGGCTTTTCACAGCCTTCCAGAAAAAAAAAAAAAAGCATCATCTCCCTTGACAGGAGATCTCAGCATCTCAGGAGATGTCATGGTGCACCTGCCATCCTTGGGTTGGTCTATAAGTTCTCTGTCTTGAATAAGATGTCCTCCCACATCCTAGCCTATAAACATGGAGTCCTGCAAACAATGCACAGTTAAGACAAAGTATTTCATCTGAGCAAGCGCTCTGTTACCGCTGAGCATCAACATGGACTCCTGGAGAGAGCTGACTTTAGGAAAGTATGGGAGCGAAACAGCCTGCAAGCTGGTGTCCTCCCTCTCAAAGATGACCGCGGCAGGAAGAGACTCTTCTTCTCTTTCTTTCTTTTTAAACACATAACCAAATTTTGGAAGATAAGTACAAGAAGAAATATATTTGAATTCTTAACATTTTTTCAACTATTTCAGTCCTACAGATGTTTGCTAACTGCCCTGTTCATGACCTCTATTTGTCTTGAACTCTGGGGATTCCAGGAAATTCAATGCTGTCTTCATGGCGTTCAAGCTTAATTAGGAGAATAGAGGTAGATAAAGGACATGACACATGAGGCAAAACACAGTGGTGGTGAAGCTTTGAAGGACAGAGAGCAAGAGAACCACAGAGTCAGGCCCAGGAAACTTAACGGACCACCTAGTTCCTAGGAAGGATCACAAAAGGTGACTATAGCTCATTTGCATAGCACGCGTGTGACACACACACACACACACACACACACACACACACACACACACACACGTTGGGGTTCAATCTTTAGCACCACCCATACAGGGCATTTGTGGTAAATGCCTTAATCCTAGCTCTCAGGAAGTGGAAATAGAAGAATTAGAAATTAAAGGTCATCCTCACCTATATAGGGAGTTCAAGGCCAGCCTGGGCTACGTGAGGCCCCGTGGTAAAGAAAAGAAAAATTTAACAAAACCCAAAGACAAAATTGAGTAGAATTTTGATAATCAAGAGGAAGTCTCAAGGGGAAAGAGCCTGCCCAAACAGGTTAGTGGCTCTACATGACTTGAAAACATTCTTTTAATGTTTATTTAGAAGTCATAGATGTTTTTATGTCAGGGCATCACTATATATGTAGCCCAGCTGGCTTCATACTTCCAGTGTAACCCAGGCTGTCCTAAGACTCATGACCTTCGCTCAGCCTCTTGAGGGATGGCATTACTGGGGTAAGCACAATACCTAGCTTAAAAATTACATGATTTTGGGTTGGACAAGGACCATAGGGTCTCACCAAGTGGGGAAATGGTGTTTCAACATATCTAGGGGTAACATGTGGTTACTATTCCAAATCTGTCCAGTGATAGAGGCCTGGGTAGTTTTCAAAGGTTTTGTGACTTTGGCTGTTGGCTCTTGCTCTGTCTTTCGTGCCGCAATATTCCTTCAAAACATGATACCCATCCCCCAAATGAAAGACGGCATGGCTGGTTCTCCCTTGTCGTCTTTCTCCATTTCTGGTCCTTCCAGCTGTCTTTGTAAGTAGTCTAGGTGATGGCCAGGAGTCCCCTAGGACACTTTTTAATTTGCTAAGGTCCCTTGAGACAATGGTCCTTGGAAGTAGACATTTATTCCATTATCCTGGCATGGGGAATCAAGATTCATTTGAGTGATAACCACCAAGAATATGGCTTGTCCTGTCTTCCATAGCCATCTATGTTGGTGTCTATTGACTTCTTTCTGTAGATTTGTCATGATGTTCATGGGATGAATGATTAGGACTTTAGAGTACAAAACCCTTACTAGCATGCCTTGAACACAGGAATGGAGGATGGAAGTATTAAAGGTTGCCACCTCTAACTCTTTGTTGCATATACTTTACTCAGTATGTCTGCACCAATGGTTCTCAATCATTGACCCCTTGGGGGTTGAATGACCCTTTCACTGGAGTTGGATATTAGATATACTGCATTTCAGATATTTATATTATGATTCATAACAGCGGCAAAATTACAATGTATGAAGTAGCCATGAAATAATTTTATGGTTGTGGGGTCACCACAACATGAGATGTATTAAAGCATCAAAGCATTAGGAAGGTTGAGAACCACTGGTCTACATGAAGATTTCTCTGTGAACAGACAGAGATGGCTGTGTATGTGGATATCAGCTACAGAATGAGTGCAGGGAGTAAAATGCTGCCCCGCTCACAGAAACAGCCATGGTTCTCCCCAGATCTAGGAAGCTGACCTAGTGGGGCAATTTGTCTTTTAAGTATGTCATCAAGTGTTGGATCTTGAGATGAGAGCACCTGGATTACCCGAGTGATCTCTAAATCCAGTATCCTTAGGAGAGGGAGAAGAGAAGGCAGACTCAGAAGAGGAGGCAATGTCAAGACTTAGTCTCACACCAAGTGACCTCGGGACCCAATGGATGAGGCAAAGGTAAATTCTCTTGCCTAGCTCCCTCAAAGATGGGAATGTGCCCCTGCTCATGTCTCCATTTCAAACTTCTACACACTCTAGAAATGAAAAAAGTAAATGAAGTTGTTTAAAACTCCTGAGTTTATGGTCATCAGCTATGGCAATCCCAAGAGACTAAGCCAGGAGACTATATATCCCTAGAGGTGAATCCCACAGAAGTGAGGTATATATCTGCCCAGTGGCCCACTCTAACCTTTTTCTTCATGGCTAAGTGACAGGGTAAACATTTTGGGATGGCGGCCACTAAGATTCCTATATACTTAGAATAGCAATCCTTCCCCAGTGTACACATCTAATAATTTGCTTTTAGTTTGCTAATAAGTTACAATGCAGATGTCTTTAGAGGTGACTGTGAAAGCAATTTACAAGGGCCCCCAGGGGCTACCAATGAAATGGCTGAGTGTGTGTATACTGTGGAAGATGTCATACAAGTATGACCATAATTCTTAACGAGGAGCTTGAAAACACAAGGTGACTCATGCTAATGTGAGGATGTACGAGCCGAAGCATGCGCTGTTCTACTCAGAAGAGGCCATGTGACTGACAGAGTGTAGTCTCAAGCAAACTATACACCTCATCTCAACAGATAGCAATGACATAGCTAAGCCTCCCATCATGCATATGCCGTTGCCATGCTGTGTGCCAAGAAGCTATTAAAGGAATTCCTAGAGAGCTTCCACTCTGCTCCTGGTGAAGTCTTCTGTGTCCCTGTGACACATGCATCAACCACAAGAAGCAAATACGAGTCACCGGGAGGCAGTGGTGACAATGGCGGTGCTTCAGTGTGCATCCTTCAGAGTAAAACCCAGTGTCAAACGAATGACCTCTGAGAGGAAACTTGCGGCACATGTTTGAAGTGCACTGGTCAACCCACAAACAACCACAGGGAACCCACTGGGCAGGGAGATAGAAGCAGAGAGGGATTAGACCGTAGAAAACGCCCATCATGAAGCCTGCATGTGTCTGGTTTGGGAGTTAGCTCATCTGCCCTGTCTGAAGTGGGAATGCCTCTGCTCCTATCGGTTTTAAAATATATTTTAAAAAAGGAAATTTGTTGCTACGACTTTCAATACACAATTTGCTTCAGGTTAGGGGATATGCTGGTACTGGACATGCATTTTTCTCATGTAATATTTAAAACAATTGATTTTACATTATGTATTTTCACGCAACATGTGAAGAAACATCTCAGCTGAAGAAACACAAATAATCTTTGGTCATTCATCCATCTATCATCATCTATCCATCTGTCTACCATCCATCCACCATCTATCCATATGTCTATCCATCATCCATGAATACAACTATCCTTTAACATCCAGACATCTACTGGTCACCCATCTCTACATTCATTCACCTATCATCCACGCATCCATCTGTCTGCCAACCCAGCCAACCAGCCACAAAACATTCCAGGTGTTATATACGTGGAATAATGCTCACTTTTGGTGACAACACACTAACACACATACTAACACACACACACGTAACCATTGCATTTTTAAAAATGCCAATTCACAGGAGGTACTTTCTCTCCTTGATTTGAAGTCTGTATCTGTGATCCTAAGCAGTAGGTCACTACAGTCTCCTTGAGCCAGAAGACACAGAGTAAAGAGACAATGACAAGTGGCAAGTTAGAGAGGAGAGCCAGCATTCTATGACCGTGACCTCAGCCCCCTGTAGTCCGTGCTCTTGGTGACTTTTATGGTTTTCATACCGATCCTCATTCTTAGGAGACAGCACCTACTTAAAATCTAATTCCCTCAGGAAGAATGACGCAGTCTTCTCCAAGGAGTTTTGAAAGGCTCGCTGTAATTGTTTGGGAACACCGTCAGAGGACAGTCAGTTTACCACCCACATAAAAGTGAGTCTGTAACGCTGGCATATAAATATCAAGAATAGTTTCATGCTGCCAGGGAGTCCAGAGATACCAAGGTGGAGAGGACCTACTCGAGAGCCTCCATAGCCCTAAGCAAAGCAGATCTTTTGGGCTCTCCCTTAGGGGTGCAGAACTCTCATCGTAACAGGAGAAGAAATACTGAGACTATTATATAACATATATAACACCTGGAATGTTTGGTGGCTGGTTGGCTGGGTGCAGCCATGAGTCCCCGCTGCAGGAAGATTCATGGATTGCTCGTCTTGTACTCCAGATTGCTACACCCGCTGGTCTTTAAAAGACCAGCCACCACACTGGCAGCCACACCACCCTAGAAAGCCAAGATTAACAATATGCTCTTGGTTCACAGGCCTACCTTCTAAGCCTATAGGGATCTTTCCAGAAATGTGCAGTGTTCATTCAGAGGCTTTTTCCATCATTATGTCCGGACTGAAGCACAAGCTAAGTCATTTAACTGTGGGATAGATAACACATCTATCCCAGAATAATTGAGCACCTAGAACCAAACACCTAGCATGCGCAAGGTACCCCACACATGAACCCTGCAACTGGGTAGCTAAGTACCCAGCTTCCCAGACAGCCAGACTGAGGCAAAGATATTAAGAGTATTGCGACAGATCTGTCTGATCCCTACGACCATGCCTTCTTTCCAAGAGCATCACGGGAGGGCTTCCCAACATGGTGCCATGGCTGTTCCAGACAGGTTAAAAAGTTTCTCTGGGGCATAAAGAAATCATGTGCTAGAACTGAGCTTTGAGCCCGGGCAGTCTGATGCCAAAGATCAGTTAGCTCCCTACTCTAGGATGGCAGGACCACTTTACCTGGAATTAAATGAATAAGGCCATCATGCCCCAGTGAGAGGCACTGCCCACCCCGGCTCTCCATTACTCTGACCCATGCATTTAGGTAGTCTTTCTCTGTGTTCTATTGTAGGATGCAGGGGTTTCAAATTGGGGAATGTGGGGGCTGGGGTGGGGGTCAAGTCAAGTGATGGGCAAGGAGCCCGAGGTTCTTCCTTAAGAGTCCCCTTCAGCAAGCTGTAGTGTTTTTAAGGTTAGATTCCACAGTCCTCAGTTCACTGGGCCCTTGCTCTTGAATAGCTGAAATGGGTGTTACACTTTGGGAAGAAGGTGGGACCAGAAGAAGCTCACAGTGGTTCTGGGACCACAACTGCTCTGATGCAATGATTCAAGGTCATTGATGGGTATAACATTCTATTTAAGGGTGTGGATCTTATCCAAAGGACCCATGAGCCTTCCCCTCCACAGAGTGGTACAGGTTACAATTATCTGTCACCTCTCACACTGGCCTGGCCAAATGCTCATGGAGTCTGAGGTAGAAGATGTTTACCTACGAGATTAGAGGGGACAAAGTACCCAAGGCCACTCAGGGTGGTAGCACGATGAAAATGGATTGGGCTCCCTGAAAGTCAGAGCACTCCAAATGACAACGACGACAAGACTTTCTCCTGAAAGCCTTTAGGAACTCACACTTTGTGAATGTATCAAGAGAGCCTTGAGCTAGGGAAGGACAAGAAGGAAGAGAGACCACTCCAGAGTTTGCTTCGCCAAGGGGGACTGGCAGACACACGCTGCCTGGCTCAGGGAATGACAGCTTATTCATTCCATTCCCCTTCCTCAGGACTGTTGTGTGTTTTCCAAACTGTTAACAGTAGGGTTAATTACTGACAATTAATTACAGTAATAAGAGCCGGGTTCTGAACCACTGCAGCCACAGGAGAGCTCCATGGGCTCACATAAGTCCTCTAAGCTCCCAGGAAAATTCCTCCAGCAGAGAGGGACTTGGCTTTTATTTGTCCCTGGCTTAGTACCAGGCACTGCGTACTCCAAGCACTGCCTCTACTCAGAGAACCACATTATATAGCACATGGTACTTATCTTATCCTATCGAGAAGGAAATGGAGGTCCAGAGAAGTTCTGCAATTGGCTAAAGGATGTAGAAATCTCCTATCCCACTGGTATACACCTGAACCAGTGGAGTTGTCATGGCAACTTCTCGGGGAGCACACATGCAAGTTATCCAACAAGCTGCTTCGATACCTGTACTAGACACTGACTCCACTCTGGTTTCTGACCTGTCATTTTTTTTTCTTTTTCTTAAATTGAGGCAATAAAAACATAATATTATTTTTCCAAGCAGTTAGAGACAATGATGAAATTATTTGTTATTTAATAATAGGTCCATTGTTTTAAAAAATAACTAATTAACCAGGTATACGGGAAGGGGTAAAAGTTTGCAGAGGTTTGGAACATCAGAGACAAATGTATGCGTACAAAATCCAGCCTGTGGTAAATCCTTCTCTCACCTTGCTCACAAACCTGTGAATCAACTGAGAATGTTATTAAGGCATCAACAGCAGTCACTCTGCAAACACACTAGCTTAGAGGACAGTACTGGGCACAAAGGTCAGCATGAAAAGAGACTACGAGCTTCCCAAGAGTCAGAGAGAAACCGGTAACAAGCGAGAAGCAGACACTTACCAGCAAGAAGCAGCCATTCGAGGGCAGTGCATTTTAGTTGTTTCAGTTCGTACTGTTGGGCGTTTGGCATGTTCTTTTCCTTTTTAGAGGGCTGTCTCTGGGCTTATTTCCTAGTGGATGATTTCCTTACACACCCTGCTGCTAATTTAAGTCCCGGGAAAGGGACTAATCAAGGTGTATAAAGTGAAATGTCTCAGTCATTCATTTATTTCTGTCCTGGAGTTTCCCAGCTAAGTTGGTAAGAAGATGGTCTGGGGACTTGTTTCTTTGCCCTTGTTAATAATATTAGCTGGAGGAGTGTGGGGCTCTTGGGCCCGTTGAGAGCAGGTTATGTGATCAGGATTAGAAAAACAAATATGGGTCCTTGAGGTAAAATTACTTTTAAAGTCGGGTCCTAGCAGAGCAGCCTCCTCCATGCATTTATTATATGAAGAGCAAGATCGAAACAACAAGAGAGTTTCAACAATTCGAAAGCCAGACCTGGCGTTACATTCTTGTGGCCTTGAAGGGTAATCTTTACTTTAACCAAAGGTCAGCAGGCAACCTATCTGGCCTGAAGGTAAACAGAGTTCTAATCCAGACTGCTAAATGTTTTCCACAAGTAAAGGAAACTAAAGGCTTTTTATGAGAGAGAGAGAGAGAGAGAGAAGAAAGCTTATAAATAGGGAGCCAGAATTTATTACCTTTAGTGCTGACTTTCTATTGTAAACAACAAGACCTAGAGAAGTATTATAGCTTCGGATCAAAATTGCTTCAGATGAGATGAATGCAGAAAGCAGGAAAAAAAAAAGACAATCTGAATTTTGTGAATGTCCCCAGCACCCCCACCCCCACCCCCTACAAACACACACACACACACACACACACACACACACAAAACAGGCTGAACTGGTCTGTACATTTGAACTAACTTTCAAAAAGCATCTCACCTCACTTCTCTCTGGGGTTTTAAAGAGAATCAGATCAACTTCACCAACAAGTAGAGGCCGGATTAATAATCAGGAAACAAAAATCATTAAATATCTGGCTGAGACAACGTTGCTGGCCATGGAGTAAGACTGACACAGACATCTCTACTCTCAGAGTGTTACTCTGGACTGAGCCAGTGTTTTTTCTTTTCCTTTTTTTTTTTTTTAAATTCAGATTCCTTGTTCAGATCCCTTCTGGGTCAGAGGTCTAAAGAGAGGAAAAAGTAGTTCCTTCTCACCTGTTCAAAGATGTTTAGGACTTTCAAAGCAGCAGTGACCAGCCAGCCTCCATCCCTGTGCCAGAAGCGTCTAGAGCCGCCTGAGCTGTGACCGGTCTCAACTTCGGTGTACAGGTGGCTGGAGGAAGAAGGAGGGCATTGGTTGGTTCAGAGCAGGAAATCTATGACATCACGGAAGTCTGGCTGAGACCTTAGGGACTAAAACATCCCCGGAGGCCCCGCCCCCGTCAATTACCTGACTACCTTGGAGCAGGTAGGTGGCGTCTCTCAGAGGACAAATGAATCAGTTAGAGCAATTTGCCAGGTGGAATTTACTTTCCTTCCTGAGCATAGCACGTGTCTAGCCCCGTGTACAGATCTGAATGCGAATGCCTGATTGATTCCCAGGCCCATCTTGTATACCTGATATTGTTTCCCCTCCAGGCTCTCATGAGCTCACACAGCTGCCAACATCAGAGTTAAAAGGGAAGTTTAAACACTGGAATGAGACAGGGATTTCTGTAGGTAAAAAAAAAAAAAAAAAAAAAAAAAAAAAAAGGAAAAAGTCGTAAAGATGGTAAAGATTTAGCCATATCTGGGATTTGTCCCCACTAACACCTTTCTGAATCACATCCCTTTGAGTTCCTAGTGTTTTTCTGTTCCAATATTATAACAAACCGGAGATGACATAAGTCTTCTTAAAAATCTATTTCTGATACCTTTCAGCATCATTTCCCAAACACCCTCGCGGTCCCCAGCATATTAATAATAGATTCAGGCATTGGTAAAACTTCAGTCATTCCTACCTCGGTCTGTCTGTCACGTGGTGGTTACAGTCCACAGTAGGCCTGCAATTAGGAGTACTTTAAATGATTCAGGTTAGAATGATATCGCCTTAGTAAGGCCATGTTGTCTGCAGGGAGAGATAGGGGAGAGGAGTCAGAGCTATTTTGGTCCCAAGCTTGGTGTGTGACCCTGGACAAGTCACCCTTGCTTCAGCTTTTCCAGCAGGAAAGAATAAGGCTAATGGCACGACTCAGCTGGCACTTGAGTGACAGCTAAGAGGATTCCTGCATGCTGGTTAAGGCCTGTGGCATCTTGTCCCATCAGCCTGTTGAATTACTGTATGCCCGTGGCTCGCAGCCAGCCTCCCTCGCAGATGTATTCACTGTCCGGAATGTGCTACCTGGAGACACTGGGGAGTTCTCTATCCTGCATTGGTCCAGGCACACTTTGGTCCCCTGATGAAGAAAACACCTGCTGAAAATCTTTCCCCCTCCTGATCTTGAGACTGTAGAAGTCGCCTATTCTAACACCTAGCTGCTTAGCCGTGGTTTGTGGGCGGGACTAGGGGACAGTTGGAGTTAGAAATGGTAAAAAAAAAAAAAAAAAAAAAAAGCTCATCCCTGAGTGTCCACATTGGTAGCTGGCTCCCTGTTACTAGGTACCTTGTAAAGCAAATGGGGAGAGGAGCAGAAGGAAGATGAAGCTAGCGCAGGAGGCAACTTCAAAATACCGGTTCACCCCAGACAGGCCTAAACAGCCTCTCCATCTGGGACCGAGCAGCTTGGGACTCTTTAAAACACACACACCTCTCTTCGCTACTTTATCCAATAGAAACTAAGGGAGGCGTGGCTATCCTGTACTGATAAAAGCAAAAGGTTCGGAAAAGGAGGGAGGGGCTTGGGGCTTGGGGCTTGGGGGTTGAGGGGTGGGGAGATAAATGAAGGTAGCTGAACCTTTCACGGGCAGGTTTTTTTGGGGGTGGGGGGAGTACTATTATCCCACCAAGACAAAAGCTTCTCCTTCCTGAGACAGGGTGTCCCCGGGGATATGAGGGAGACCAAGGCTAACCAGCTTGCAGAAAGCCACGCCCCTCGTTGAGTTCCGCCCTCTGTGTGCTGTCAGTCAAGCTTCACCTTGCCCAAGGGGATTGGCTCTGACTTGGAGAGGCAGTTAGATTTCCTGGCACTGAAACCTACCCTGGGCAGAGGTGCAGAAGAAATATATTTGCATAAAATGTGCAATCAATGAACGCGCGCTGAAGGCCTTTAGACTGTGGGAATTTTTCTGGCTGTATTCACAAACACACAGCCATTTGCACGGAGAGCCTGGTGAAAGAAAGACAAACTTAGAAGAGAGAAGGGAAATAGAGGAAGTGGATCAGCATTAAACTGGGAGTGGCGCTAAGGTTCAGGTGTCGTGTGTAAGAGAAGAGAAACTCCTGGCTATTTTATATGGTTAGCCAAGAGAAGGGCTTCTCTATGCCGCTGAATATAGCCTATTCTTTAAAGTTCAGTATAAACTCCACTGTTTCATTCCGGCTGTTGTGTTTGAACAAAGTCTTAGATTCTAAGGTAAGGTGGGGAGAGGCAGACAGAAATAATGATCACTAAAGTGAACACGGAGTAAGACAGCAAGAGCTTGCCAGGCCTGCGGACTCTTCCCAAGCACTTTATACCGGAACCCCAGTGTCAGCTCCTAGCCGTCATTTACACGCAACAGGACAAGGAACCAGGGCACAGAGAAGCAGGGAACTTGACTCGCAGTGAGTGGCAGAACCAGGGCAGTTTGTAACCAGGGCCTTTCCTAAACTGTGAAAAGAAATCAGGGAGATTCTAATGGTGTGTTCACTGGGTGAGATCCTAAATGTGAATCTACCATGGCTTTCTCTGGAACACAGCCTCCTTGTGCTTTCAGAAAACATTTCCCAGAAGATGTCACCTCAATGATTCTGGTCTCTTCTAATCACCGTTAATTTCTTAGCTCCAGCTAACCAGCATCAATGGTCCCAGTAATGCCAAGTTTTTGCTTTAGTAGGTCTGGTATCTTGTTAATCACAGCTGATTCTTCAGCCCCAGCTAACCAGAACCACAGAATCTTCACAAAGTAACAATGGCCCTGAAAAGAGTCTTTAATTTTCCCTCTGAAATTTCACAAGCCAGGCCTCCATCTTCTGCACTGTTCTCAACATTATCTTCTAAGCTCCTACACAACATCCCACGGAGCTCTTAACACAGAATGGATCTTCTGACGCAAAGTTCCAAAGACCTTCCACAGACCTCCCCCAAACATGGTCAGGTTGTCACAGGAATACCCCACTCTGCTGGTACCAATTTGTCTTAGTCAGGGTTTCTATTCCTGCACAAACATCATGACCAAGAAGCAAGTTGGGGAGAAAAGGGTTTATTTGGCTTACACTTCCATACAGCTGTTCATCACCAAGGAAGTCAGGATTGGAACTCAAGCAGGTCAGGGAGCAGGAGCTGATGCAGAAGCCATGGAGGGATGTTCCTTACTAGCTTGCTTCCCCTGGCTTGCTCAGGCTGCTCTCTTATAGAACCCAAGACTACCAGCCCAGAGATGGTCCCACCCACAAGGGGCCTTTCCCCCTTGATCACTAATTGAGAAAATGCCTCACAGCTAGATCTCATGGAGGCATTTTCCCCAACTGAAGCTCCTTTCTCTGTGATAACCCCAGCTGTGTCAAGTTGACAGAAACCTAGCCAGTACAACCTCTCTCTCTCTTCTTCTTCCTCTCTCCCACTTCCCCATTTCCACCCTACCACCCCCCTTTCCCCCAGACAGGGTCTCTAGTGCAGTCTGGTCTCAACCTCCCTATATCTATGAGGACAGCCTTGACTCTGGATTCTTTTGCCTCTGTTTCCTGAGTACTGGGTCTACAGGTGTGAACCTCCAACATCTGGTTTTATCTCATGCCCGTGTTTGAGCCCAGAGCTTCCTGAATGTGAAGCAAGCCTTCTACAACTGAGCTGTATTCCCTGTCCTGCCCTGCCCCCTCCTTTTGAGACAGTATCTTGTAGCCAAGACTGATTTTGAACCATTGATTCTCCTGCCTTCACTCCCAAGGGCTGGCATTCCGGTCATGCTTCGCCATGACGGGCTGACTTCAGCCTCTCACCTTGCGCATTATTCGGAAGGGAGAGCCCGGTTGAAGCAAGAGTGTGGTCTGAGAAAGAACTTGAGGTGCAAAATTAATTATCAACTGGTTTATATATGAAATAGACAGGAGTGAGATATTTATTCTTATGTACCTCTATGTATGGATATATGAAAAGCCTGAGGAAACCATGCCACTTCTGGGCGTGCTCTTGAACTTATATTTTGGAGACATATCAACCCAAACCGAAGAGTGAAGGAGAGCTTGTGGGTCCCCTTGAGAATGACAAGAGATTCCCTATGATATCGTCCATGGTCATTGCTATCAGAAATGTCTTTGAAAACATAATATGATCGCCGCACAGCTGGAAAAGATGAGATAATGTAGAAATAATTCGCATTACACACTACTTCCAAGGTGAGTGGTTTAGGCCAGCATCAGCAAATAGTAGACCCTATCCTGCTTCTCTGCAGCCACCTCCCCACAGCCATTTCTTTGTCGTTGCTGAGACTCTAAGGTGCTCTGGAGCTCAGAGGTAACCCTGCACCATACAGGACTGTCACAAACTGCCTGCCACCATCTTCATGAATTGAGCTGTGTTGGTATGCAAACGATCATCACTGCAGCTTGGTGTGTTTGACTGTGATGCTCTCTCATGGGAGGAGGGCTTGGGGTTGGGGAGGGGAGGCTCTCCAGAGTGTGAACCTCCTCCTAGCCAGCTGTTCACTGCCTCAATTGCATGTGACATTAGGGAGGGGCTAGAAGTACATAGGCTGGAAAGGTTTAAGAAGAGGGATTCTCATCTATTGGTCCATTGGGAAGTCCTCTGTGGGGAGCGGGCATGGCCACATGGGCCAAAGATGGTGCCCTGGCTCTATGCTAAAGCCCCGTGACGTCGCTTGTTTACCTCAGTCTCAATCATGCACAGTAAAAGCAGCATGTGTAACTCGTTGGAGAGGTTAGTGCAACATCTCGCAATACCATTCTATCAACCAATCCTGCACGCTGCCTTGGATGTGTGCGTCTATGATTGGGTGGTGTGAGGTGACGTGAGTGAATGGAAGAGGAAAAGTGTGGACAGTCCCAGAGAGTGATAGATGGTTGAGAATTGATGACTGACAGATGAGCTGGGGAAGCTGCGAGAAACCTCCGAATAAAGAGAAGCAGCTGCAGCTGCTCTGAACCTGCTTTTGGAGTCGGTGTCATTTATTCCCACTCTCTGCTGGTCAGAGATTGGGGCTGCGACAGTCCTCACCCAAGCTGGTAGATTTCTAGTGTGGCTGTGTTAAGGCCACCCACACTCCTGCCCATAATCCCCTCAGCCCTGTGAGTAAACCTACTAAACTCATAGGCTCCAGAGTGAAGACTGGTGAAATCATACCTTACTTTGCCCTAGAGACCTTAGGAGGAGGGGTTGACTTCTTTTTACATCTCCCTAAGCAAAAAAAAAAAAAAAAAGAAAGAAAGAAAAAAAAATTAGCAGCTTGGAATACCAACTATACCTCTGGGTGGGCTAGCAGTTGATGTTAACCCTTTCCTTCAAGAACAAATCATTTCTAGCCCTGCTTTGACAGCACACTAGAGGAAGAAGGTAGCTGGTGTGGCCAGGGCTGCTGGGAAAATCATCATGTCAAAAGGAACATGATTGGATCTGGAAGAGGAGCCGGTAGCAAGGACAACTCACACAGGGCTGGGGGCAGGGATGATATAGGTCATGTGTGGTGAGGAGCTGTGTGGAAGGGCAGCAGTACAAAGTGATGTAGAGGAGCCACCAGGTAGGTGAGATGGGGTCAGATCAGGACAGGAGGCTGGCTTTGCGAGTGGCAGTGTTCTCCGTGTTGGGCTACTACTGTATGGCTTTCCTACTCCTCGGGAGCCTTTTGCTGTGACTGGATCCTGGACCGTTCATTTTCTGCAGAGGCAGGTGGGAAGCATTAGGAAGCTCACAGAACTCAAGGCTGGGCCTTTCCTGGTTATTCAACCAGCTCACGTGAGCACTGTGATTTCCATTGAACTCTTATACGCCTTAACAGAGCAATGGCAGCCGTGGGGTGGGGGGGGGGGGTCTGTTCTCTGAGCTCTTAACATCTCGATCACGACAATGAAGGCTAGCATTCTCAAGGCTTCCTTGTGGCAAGGAAGCCATGGCTAAAGCATTCCTTCTGTCTCAGAAGAACCACTCTGCCCCTGTTTGCACCCCCTTTCTCCCCCCACCCCACCAGCATATTTGTAGGGTTTTCTAAGATAGCTGAATGCCACAATAGGGAACAGATTTCATCTGATTTCAATAAAACCATCTTTAGAAAAAGCTTCAACTACGTAATTACTAAAGGTACTCTGCATTAAGAGATGAAATTGCTATATATACATTACATCACATTGGCCTCGATTGTTTTTGAAATCTAGCTCAGCTCTAAGTCTTTCATTAGCTAAGGACAAGTGCTTCTTAGCATGATGTGTATAAGTAGGATCGCCACAGGGCAATTCTTGGTAGAGACCAAGGTTTTCCAGCTCTGGAATGTGGGAGACATCCCATTGCTCTCCCCACAGCTCAGCCATGTGCTGCATTCTTTACAGATGTTCTACTAGGTACCCCGAGCACATCATAGGAGACCCTCATCCTCTAGTCCATTTGCTTTCTATGGGGAGATGGGAGATCTTGGGGAAGTTAGAATCACACCAATTACTGATGAGGACACACGTTTTATAAAAGTTTACTGTGCAAAGTGTGGCCAGCACACCCTTATTTAACAAAGGGAAGGCAATGGCCAAGGGTTGCTTTCTTTGCAGTTGTCACGTGTTAAGCGTGAGATCACTATGTCTCTATGGTTACATGACTCCATCCTTGCATAAACCCAGAAACCATAGGGGCTCTTTTCAAGCAACTGTTAGTGGTGATGGCAATGATGTTCACCCCCACTCTTCTAGAAGCATCCATTTTCAGGCTTACTCCTCGGGTCTCATTAGCAGCCTGCCTTCCAAATCTGTTTCACATCTTCATTCTTCCTATGCACAGAGCATTAGCTGCTCCCTACCCCATATTAGCGGAGAGCTGGCTCGCTTATTAGCCTAGGGACAAGGTTTCCTAAAGCGCACACTCTTACTGACCGTATTCCATCGTTTTCTCACTTTGCCCATGGGAGTCTCAGAAAGAACAGAGGGTAGGCTCAGATCAGCTCTTCCTCTATCTTAGAGGGAGTTCAACTTCTCCTACGTTGCTCCAGGCCCCAAGGTTTTCCTGTTTGTGAATATGCCATACCTAATTCCTCCCAGCTGGGTATCGTCTAGAGCTGTCTTCCCAGTTCTATATATAACCTCCAATTTCATCTCTATAGTTTCAAAAGCGACATAAATAGCTTCCATAACGACTTGAATTTTTCTAATTTTCCTGAATACTAATGAAAAAGAGGATCTTTGTCCAATGAGGTGTCCTAATACATGCCAAAACCTGACTATTCGTAGTTCACATAACAATCCGTCTCTGTTCACTTCCCACTGCCTGCATCCACATGACGCACCCGTGCCACTGTACCAAGCCCTGGCAGAAACCCATATGCTAACTGTACTTGACATGCAAAAACCAAGCTGGAGCAGAAAGCAACTTGTCCAACACACCCAGCTGGTTACAGGCAGATCCTCTGCCCCACTGCAAGCAACCTGGAGTATTACTCTGAAAAACCCCGAGGTGCTTCTCTCTCCACGGAACCTTCTCTAACTTACCCAAGCAGGTACTCGTAGGCGCTCTCTACAGGCTCTGCTTCAGTGTTTTTACTGTGTGTGGTGTTTAGACTGTCTTCTCAAAAGATGGATTGAGGTTTTTCCAATAAGCCCAGAGCTCTGCCGGAATGTGAAAGGGACACAGGTAGCCTTCAGTAAATTTCACGTTAAAGATCAAAGGAAACCAGGGAAGAGAGGAAGGGAGGACTCATTGCTAAGTTGGATTGAGCTAACCCTTCCTTCTCCATAAGCTTTGGAGAGTTGGCTACCACACTTTTTTTTTGGAGGGGGGGGGATTCGAGACAGGGTTTCTCTGTGTAGCCCTGGCTGTCCTGGAACTCACTTTGTAGACCAGGCTGGCCTCAAACTCAGAAATCCGCCTGCCTCTGCCTCCTGAGTGCTGGGATTAAAGGCGTGCGCCACCACACCCAGCTGGCTACCACATTTAGTTTTCACAATGGATAACAAACTAAGCATTCATTATCCATCCATCCACCACTTATAGAACACATTTATTGAGTACTTTCAATACCATAGTCCAGGCCTAAGAGAAGAGTCCCCAGCTTTTATGTATTTACAATCAATGGGAGCCAGGGTTTAAACAAAATGCAAGGTAGAAATTGTTCTAAAGAAAAATGCTGTAGATGCAGTTATCCAAGAGAAGGAGGTTACCTTGGGCTAATTTAAAGTCTTCAAGTTCTCTGCTGTTAAATAGCAGAGCTAGTCTCAGAGAGTGCGGTGGTTCCCATGATAACCTCAGACCCTAACAATCTCACCTTGGCCCAAATTGTGCATGTCCCCAGATGACCTAAACCTCATAGCTTTTTCTTCTACACTAATGTGATGATACGTGGATGTTCTGAGCAGAGAGAAAGACTAGCTGTGTCTCAATTATACCTGCTGTCTCAAGGCCACAGTCAGGGGTGCCTGGCATCCAGGTAAGACTATGGGAAAGCTCTGGGTCCTGCCAATGATGGTGACATCTGTAGACACTGAGATGAGCTCCAATTCCTTTAAGGTATGTTGGCAGTCTAATGGGTCTTTTAAAAAACACCCCACTTCAAGCACCAGCTTCTAAAGCATTTCATAATGTACACACATGTCTCTAGATTGTATCTGTGTATGTTCAGTCATCAGTGGAAACAAACAAATTGTCATTTGCCTCGTCTCAACCCGCCATGCACTGGCTGGCTTGGCCTCTGAGTCTAGGAGATGAGTCTCTCTAGACTTGTGAGGCCAAATTCTTCAAACTCTTTTCCCAGGTAAGTTTAAAATTCATAATCATTAGTGACACCAGGTGACTTAAGGACAAACACACAAACACACACACAAATGTTCTGCTGAGGAATATAGCAGAAAGGGCAAGAGGGAGAGAGGAACTGTGTTGCTGGCCAGATGGGGCGTGTAAAGTCCCAGAGAAGCCAAGTTCCTACATGGAGGAGCCTTTTCCTTCCTAGTGAACTTTTGCTTCCATCCAACAAAGGTCAGAGATCATAGCCAAGGAGCCATTCCTCTGAACCAAGTCAAAGACTAAGAAAGAGAGTCACCACGAAGATTACTCACCGTCAATGGAGAGACAGCCTTGGCTAGATTCTGAACAACAGGGTCTCCAAAACAGGGATGCTCACTTGACTTCTCTGAAATCCCAAGTGTGAAGACACTCCCTTTTTTCCTTGCTCAGGGAATTTGGGTCAGGTGTCTGATCTCCTAGGACCTTCTTACAGCTGAGTTCCCCATGGGCACCTGTTACTAATCCACAGTGAGGTCGCTGGAGCCAACAAGACTAGGCTTCCTGGTGAACCTAAAGCCATAGGACCTAGAGTGTCAGGTTTGGAATTGGGTGATGTGGAGGGAGGGACTGTCCATGTCCTCTTCGGATGACTCTGGGCCAAGGTGCAGCCATCTCTTCTTCTCATGGAGGCTGAACCTCCACCTGGAGTTCAGATTCTCCACCAAGTAATGAGCACTTTCCCGCTGCTCTCCTTTGTCCATTGTAAGAGTAGGGGGTGCCATTATGAAAGTTCTCTCAAGTCCCCCATTTTTAAGTAGTCCAATTAATCATCAGTTGGAAGCGTTGACTTTGCCTGTAATCCAGGGACCAAACACAGGTGAGAACAGGGACTCATTCCGAGTAAGATGTGAGCATGTCTGAGAAGAGCCTGGTATGTTGTGTTCCGATCTGCTCACCTCATCCCAGTGAGTAGCATGGAGGGTTAGGAGCTGGGAATATGTTATTAACCAGTCTGGGTACATAGAGGCCCCAGATCTCAGTTTCCTGTTTGTGATGCTTTAATTTGAGCCTTTGACAGTTATCAGTATCAGCCATCAGCTCAGGCTGGCCAGGCTGGTTTTCCTAGTGGCTGTGTCCTCCTGAGATAACAAAGTTCCCTTCTCGCTCACTTTGTCATAGTTTTCCAAGGAGATGGACTAGAATGATAGCCCTGAGATTCCCATACTGCGTGATTTTCATGAAAATATCTCCCAGGAGACTAGTCCTCCCCAAGTGATTAGCCTGTCCCTGGATTAACGCCATTTTCCATCTACCCACCCGTCACTCACAGCAGCTGTGGCAGCATCCTGGGGACTTGTTTCTTGCCCAAAGATGTGCAAGAACTTGTGATTTGCACATTCAGCAGAGATCTTCAATGGTGTTGATAGAAATGAGGCATCAGTCATTTGAGCATTTCAGGGTAGATGGCTGTAGAGTCTACAGAGTGGATAATTTGCATGAGAAGTACGGGGACAGGGAAAAGCCATCCTGGGGGCTTTCCTCTTTGGTGCTATTTGGCCACTGGTTTGGGGACAGAGCAGACAGCAGCTGTGCTAAAGAATGCCTATGAAGACCAAGTGTACTAACACCTACCTGGAGATGTAGGGAGAACATCCATGATTCTCCTGTTTCCCCTTCAAATTGTCTCAAAGGATGAGACAATTCTAGCATCAGGACTCACATGTCAGGGGTCACCAACATGTCAGTCCCAAGCTGCCAGTCACTCTAAAGCCACACTCTCCTAACTGGTTACCATGGTTTTTCCCTGTCCCCGTATCTCTCATGCAAATTATCCACTCTGTAGACTCTATAGCCATCTACCCTGAAATGCTCAAATGACTGACGCCTCATCTCTATCAACACCATTGAAGCTCTCTGCTGAATGTGCAAATCACCACAAGATCATGCACATCTTTGGGCAAGAAACAAGAGCCTTAGTCAAGACAGGCCACTGAAAACAGTTTACAGATAGGGCCATTTCCACAGTTGCATTCAAGGTACAGAAAAACCACAGAGAATGTGGTAAGCTGGATGACAGTGATGGTGTGTGCCCAGGAGGTGGGTGGGAAGGGTAAGGGGTGTGTTGCATACACATTGATGTGAATTAGCAGGGATAGGTGGTAGGCAGGGTAGATATGAGCCCATAGGGCTGTGCTGTACCTGAACTGTCTTCCCTTGGGAATGATCACATGAGATTTCATAGGCAAGCGACATGGTTCCTCATTAGGAAGTCTTAGGTCTGAAGTCACCCTCTGTAGAGAGGACCCTGGAAACAAAGGAAGCAAACTCTGTGGTTTCTTGCTTTCAGGATCAGCCTGCCGCTCCTGAACTGGAAATGATGGCATCAACCTTAGCCCTGTGAGTGATAGGTACTGAGGAGAGATTAAATATGCAAAGGCCTGATTAGGAAGAGCAACAAGGGGTGGGGGCTGAGAAAGTCAGGGGGAGCTGTCAGATTGCAACCCAAAGGCGATGCCAGGGAAGGAGAAATGGGAAAGGCTAGGGAAAAGCGTGCTTGGGAACAGAGGGCTGTCATACCTGTCCATGAGTGGTCACAGTTCTGGAAGACAAGATAAACTGACTTGGAATCCAAGGATGTTGACATTAGCAGGTGCAGAATTGAGAGTATACCTTCAAGGCTAGAGAAGGATCTGACTTTGGTGTCTTGTTCATTAGCTCTCAAGTCCCCTGCATCTTTTTCTGTAACAAGACTTTCCAGGTGTAAAGCTACAAAGTTAAATGACGCTCTGAGCCCTGAGGTTGCTAATGATGGACAAAGTTTCTGTAGAGGGGCACCACCAGGCCACGGCATGTAGACAGCAAAGGAGCCAAATCAGTGCTGATGACTGTGGGGTTGTCCAGGGCTCCATGGAGCTGTGGGGGCTGCCTGCATCTGAGACTGACTCATTTTGTACTCACTGTGCCTAGTATGTGAAGGATGACCTCATGCCATAGATGCACAGATAAAATCCAGCCTGGGAAGGCAAAGAGAAAAGAGGATTGGATACACAGTTCACAGAATCCATCTCCTATGGCTTCTCCTTGAATAGGTCAGGCAGCATTGTGAAAATGCCTGCAATCGCTTGGCCCTCTTATGACTATGTCTCACGGATAACTTCTTGACTTACAGAAAAGCTTGCTGTTCTGGGTGTAACACTGTTCCTATACATTCTCCAGAAAAGAGTTTCCTATTTTTGCTGTTATTAATTTTTAATCTATTTTTGAGATTATAACATTTCTCCTTTCTTTTTCTTCCCTCTAAATCCTCCCATATCCCATATCCTTTCTACTATATCCTCCTATAACCCATATCCTTCCTACTATATCCTCCCATATCCCATATCCTTCCTACTATAGCCTCCCATATCCCATATCCTTCCTACTATAGCCTCCCATATCCCATATCCTTCCTACTATCCTTCAAATCATGGTCATTCTTTTATTTTTACCAGTTGTTATTGTTGAATGTATGTGTGTGAGTTTTCCTAAATATAACCTGTTCTTAATCTGAGATTAAAAAAATAATAATTTAATTTTTAGTTTGTTTATTGAGATGAGGTCTCTTGTAGGCCATAGACTATCTTGGGTCCATATTGCTTCTCCATCCACATCCAAGAAGCCAGAGGGAACGAGTTATACCCTAGATACCTTGAGAAATGATCAGTTGCTCATTTGGTCATAGGCCTTAGAAACTTAGAGTCACCTAAATTGTGACATTCTTCAAAGTCAAACAGAAGCCAAGAGCACTGGCTTGAGCTGCCTCTAGTGAGCCCATGTGGTGGGCGGCTCATACTTCTGCCTCGCCCTGGATGTTTGCAAATACTATATAGTAGTTGTTATAAGCTGCTAATATTTATAAAAACAGCAGCATATTCTTAGTATAGGACTTGGCCTTTCGAAATCAATTATTTTTCAGTTTTCTGCATAATAAGGTGTGTTTTTCTACTTCCTTTTTAGGAACCTGGGAAAACACATTCTTGACACACTCATGAATAATCCCTATGTCCTCCACATTGCAAAGCTCACAGGAATCAGATGACTACAAACACAGGCACATCTTCTCACAACTCTTTAGTACCCTGCTCCCAAGGTAGCAGGGATTGGCCACTGGGAAGTCAGCAGGTCCTGACAAAATGAACTGTTTTACACAGCACCTCTTGGGCTGCTGTGTTGTTTTCTTGGAACTTGGATGTGTCCCAGATGTGTACTGTAGTCCTTTAGATTAACTACCCACTTTGCAGATGTCCACACAATGCCAAATTTCCCCCTCAGAGTCGGTTTTGCCAAGAAGAGAGCATCTTTCTATCTGATGGAGGACAGAGCTCCTTGGTAAAGGGCACAGTGGTTAGAACTGTGTCGCTGGTGGCAATAGCGGCTAAGGCTTATTGAAAAACATATCAACATGCTGACCATGAGGCCATGTACTTTGACGAATTTTGTTCTTTATCATCTCTACCAGGAAACTGAGGCACAGCTGGGTTTCTTGACTGCCCTCAGCTTATGTAGACAGTATAAAGCCTCAATGTGTAGCAAACACCTGGCTCTACGTGTGGCTAGGTGTGAATTTAGAATTTACACTAAGGAATAGTAAATATAGCTACCTATAAAAATTGCCCAACTGGAAATCTCTCATAAATTACAGTCACCAAAAATTTAAATGTCATTTATATTTATTATGAATCAAAAAGCAAACATGACCAAGAATGTAATATGTTCTTGGTTGTATCAGTTATTACAGAAAGTGATAAAACATATGTGTTATAATAAAAGAAAATAGCATTTGAAAATCTTGGCTCTACAGGGGCTTATACTATTTGGACGATCCCAGATTTTCACAGTGAAAGAACTGTGGAACAGACAGGATGTAATAACTTTTTTAAGAGTAGAGGAGTTCAGAACCCTCGTCTTTGCCGGATGGCTGTGGGTTGTATTTCAGGTCTCTCTCTCTCTTCTCAGAGTGAAACCCCAGCTTTCACTTTTGGATGTCAGGGCACTAAAAGATAGTTCAGTAGGCCAGACCAACCTGTGCTAGAAACCTGGAGAAATCCCCAGAAAAGAAAGTTTTCTTTGGGGTTTAATATGATCACAACTGATTACTTCTCAAGAGGCTTAGAAACCTGGGCCGCTGTAAACACAGCTGGGGAAGCACTTGAATGTGAGTCCATAAAACCCCAGCGAAGAATCCTAATTCCCTATTCCCTCCCAACGGTTCCCACACTCTATCCACAACTCCACAGAAAAGCAGTAGAGATTTTTAGACAAGCTTGCTGGTAGGGAGAAAAGAAAAGTGTATAGAGACATGCTCACTGCCTTACCTTGGACTACCCTATAAATAACTTCCTTATCTTGTTGAGTTAAAGGCAAAAGGCTTATTCTCAACTAATCCGGGGATGTTATATAAACAAATCCTATACAAATTGAAGTCTTCTCCAAAGTCAAAGCACTAATACAATTATTTTTATTATTATTGTGTTAGATTTATTTACTCTATTTTACGTGTGCAGGTGTTCTGACTGCATGTATGTGCAGGTGTTTTGATTGCATGTATGTGCACTGCACATGTACCTGGTGCCCGTGGAGGTCAGAAGAGGGCATTGGATTGCCTCAAACTAGAGTTATGGATGGTTGTGAACTACCCTGGGAGTGTTGAGAACCAAACCTGGTTCCTTTGCAAGAGCAACAAATGTTAACCACTGAGCCATCTCTCTAGTCCCTAGAATTATTTTTGAATATATGAAAAGAAAATTGATTTGTTGAGGAAGAGCCTACAACAGACGTGAAGTTGGTTTTCTTGACTCAGGGACATTCTTCAATGAGCAACCCTTCTATTCTCTCAGGAGAATGAGCATCTATGGTATAGATTCTATACACCAAATCACGGCAAAGGGATTAGAAATATTAATAGTTACTTCTTGTTGCTGCTTATTGATTTTTTAAAAACATTAAAAAAACACATTGTTTTTTATAATCAAAAGATAGTGAGACTTCTAAGAAACCATTGGTCTACTTAATTTTCTTCTTGAAAGACATTCAGTTATCATTTAAATAAATTTCCCTGGATTATTTTCCCTGTCAAGTAAATCATTGTGATTAACTCATTCTAAAACAACTTTCCTCTCTGGGGTAGTTCTTATAATTAATTTGTATTCTTTTGTAGATACACATCGAGGTTAATGGCATTTTGATGCAAGATTTGAGCTTTGGTGGGGAAAGAAGTTAACCTGGGGAAGAAAGAAATGTCGTCTTAAGAATGTGATTCTCAGCTGTCTCACTGTGTAGCTCATTAGCAAGAAGCACACAACGGACTTTCAGAAATAATAATGGCTCAGAACCTCCTGCTTTGGAGATAACAGGGCTCTGTTATTGCAGGTGGCCTTCTACTCACAAAACAAAGCCGGAAGCGTCCATTGAATTAGCCTGTTTACATGGGTTGAGCCTTGCTAATGAAACCAAGCCATCAAGGGCCGGGTGCAGTGCTCTTTATGGGAGGGGAAGCCTGCCCGCTTGTCTTCACTAGCCCCAGATGCACAGGCTGTCCTCCATCCCTACAAAGACACATGACACATTGTGCAGCTACTTATCAATTGACAGCCCCTGCCTCCACGTCGTATACTATGAACAATGCTTCTACAGACATTCATGTAAGTTTTGAAAGGATGTATCTTTCCATTCTACTGGGCATAAATCTAGGAGGGGCATAGATGAGTCATACAGAAATTCTATGTTTAACTTTTGATGAAGACTGGGCTCCTTTTCCAAGTGACTTAGCTGACTTAACCTTTTTATAAGCCCACCAACTATGTATGAAAGCTTTAATTTCTGCATAGTCTTTCTAACTTTTGTTATTGCCTGTGCTACCTCATGTATTCATCCAGAGACTGTAACAAAACAGAGCCAGCTGGCGTTCTCATGAATTCAGACGATACTGAGTATCGTGGTCACAAAATGCAACAGAAGCTATGGTGTTCTTATAGTCCTAAAGAGATTGAGAGAGCTGGGTGTGGTAGCTCCTAGTACTTGGAAGGCAAAAGCAAGAATATGGAAAGTGTCCTCTCACGCCCATGATTGGCAGGATTAAAGTTGTGAAAATAGCTATATATCAAAAAGCATTCTATGTATTCAATGCATTTGCCTTTAAACGTCCAACACAATTTTACACAGAAATTAAGAATTGTTCTCGAATAGTGGAAATACAAATGACTGAGGTTAGCCAGATCAAAACTAAATATTAAGCATCATCAACAACAACAAACCTGCTGGAAATATCACCATATCAAATCTCAAGTTATTCTACAGTGCAATAATAAATTCAAAACTTGTACTGGCATAAAAATAGTCACTTAACCCTCTGATCTACACAGCGAGTTTTAGGCCAGCCAGGGCTACACAGTGAGACCCTGCCTTTAAAGGGAGTAGGGAAGTCCTAGAAGTAAAAAATAAATATTAAAAAATAACCTAAGGGCTAGTGTTAATCCCAAAGATATGAGGAGAAATGTCCCTGACTCAAATCATCATGACCAAACTAATTAAAGCAAGCAATTAATTAAAGCAGGCTTTTAATATTCGTGTTCATGGCTGACTCCCCTTAAGGTGGGGTTTGAGAGGTCAGCATCCGATGTGAGGAAGACAACGATTTTATAGCTCAGGGGTAGTAGGTTTCCAAATGAGGGATTTACCAAAGCAGATGGGGTTCCAGGAACAGAACTTAAGCATAACATGTTAGTCAATGACCTCCTAAAACAAAGACACGATTTCAGGGTGGTCTTAAAAAAGATTGTCATAACAATCTTTTTGAAACAAAGGTGGGGTGCAAGATGGTTATTACCTTTTCGAAGCAGAGACATGATTGCCATTTCTGGGGCAGACAGTAAAGAACCATTTGTAGTTAAGGTTACAGATGAGACCCAACCCAATCCTTGAGAAACAGAGGTTTAATCATGAACAGGAATGAACCTGGTTTGTCTTTACTATAAGATGATGTTTAAGCCTAAGATGGAGGCAGGCGTGCTCTTCACTAGGGGATAGGCATATGGTTCTGTGAGAAAGGGTACTTTCTGTGCAATGATGAAGATCTGGATTTGAATTTCCAGCACTCCATGTAAAAGCTGAGCACGACCATGCAAGCTTGTAGCCCTAGCTCTAAGGGGAGGGGCCAGGAGAGATGGGCGGATCCCAGGAGCTTGAGGACAAGCCAGTCATTCTAGATAAACTGTGAGCTTCCAGTTCAGTGAGAGACCCTGTCTCAAGAGAACAAGACAGAAAATGAGAAAGACAGGCAACAGATCTCTGCTGGTCTATATGGGTATATATGTATGCGTTTACACGCGTGTGCGCGCGCGCGCGCGCACACACACACACACACACACACACACACACACTCACATTTATTCAGTCTATTTGTAAATAAACACATAGGACCTAAATTCATTTTTAAAAGGTGTTTTATTTAGTGCTCTCAGCAGGCGAGGTGAGCCCTTGAGCAATGACAGCCCTGGCTTGCTGTTGGCAATTCCTCCACCTACGTTAATACAAGCCAACCTTCCATTGGATCTGGGGGACCAGTACTGTGACTGCCTCTGCAGCTGATGGCTTACGTGCTGTATGGCTTGGAGAGACTACGCAGCCATGTAGATTCTCTGTCTTTAGCTGGTAAACTATTTTATCCCCATTTGTTAAGACTTGATGAGAGGTCATTGACTGTTTTTTCTAGACCAGGAACTGCTTATATAAGACAAATACATTACTTCACTACTCCACTGCCCGGCTATGAAATCCCTCGCTAAGTGTGGCTCCTCCAGACCACATGGGTCAGCTCCATCTTCATCTCTTTCTCCCTCCATACTGTCTCCCTCCGTTTTTTGTCTGACCCTGTCCTTCTCCCTTTCCCTTCCTGTTCTGCCCGGAAGATCCCGCCTCCATATCTTTGCCCAGTGATTGGCTTCCTGTCGTCTTTATCAGCCAATCAAATAACTAGGGGAAATGCCCCCTATGCTCTAGAACCCATCTTCTAACACTGTAAACTGTAGGACAGGCCCAATGTAAGGTGGTAGGTACGTTCAATTGGAGAACTCAAAGCAGAGGAAGACAAAATTGTTCTCTGTGTTGGACTCCAAGTGGAGTTAGTAGAAGGGCAGATGAATCCTAACTTGCGGTGAAGGGCAGTCAGGCTGTGTAAGGCTGAGAAAGTATCCCTACACAAGTGATTTGGGAGTATCCGAAGCAGCCGCTAGGTAGAGCTTTCACTTGTATACCTTTGTGTACATGTGCGCTCATTTCCCCACAGTTCCTTGTTTCTCCCCCAGTGTCCCTGTCCCACAGAGGATACTGGCATCAACAGTCACTGAGGGCTTGGGGCCTGGGAGACATTCAGTCTCCTTTTTTTGGGGGGGGGGGGGGGTTCGAGACGGGTTTCTCTGTGTATCCCTGGCTGTCCTGAACAACTCACTCTGTAGAACAAGCTGGCCTCAAACTCAGAAATCCACCTGCCTCTGCCTCCCAAGTGCTGGGATTAAAGGTGTGTGCCACCACTGCCTGGCTTCAGATTCCTTTCTGACCTCCAGCATTAGGATCTGCATTTGAACAAAGCGTGTGTGTGTGTGTGTGTGTGTGTGTGTGTGTGTGTGTGTGTGTATGAAAGTTCCATAAATTCTGTTCTAGGTATTGGGAGGAACTCAGCTCTCCAAACCTGTCAAATTCTATTCCCCGTGTGACCCCCTTGGCCTGGGACCCCCTTTCCTCTGACTGCAGAGAAGTTGGACGTCTTCCAGGCTGTAGTTTGTTTCTTTGTCATGTTTGTCTCCAACACTACAGTGTGAGATTCTCTGTAGTCTGCAGAATGTGGTCCCACTTACGGCCCTGCAGATAACAGTGGCTCAGTCAATGTACACTCAACAAAGCAATAGGTGGAGGAATGAAATGCACCAGGTACCGCGTATAGACACATCTGTGGTTACTTTATCTAAAGACTCATACTCTGCTCTTTCTACTGACTTTAGTCTGCTCTACCATTCATTAGAGTCAAACAGAGATTTAAAGAAACTGAGATGGAGTTGAGGTGAAGGAAGGAATATTGTTTCCAATGTTCTGACACATTCTTGAGTTCTCAGTATCATTCTCTTTACAAGAGCCTACATCAAAAGGCAGAGCCACAGCCTGACTTGAACACTGGGCTGCAGTCTTGGCCCCCAGTCTGACATTGATCTAGGGTGGGGGTCCTTGGGGACTTGGCATTTGGGCCCCTGGCCCCAGTGTGTACTGATTCCTGAGTGAGTGATCTTGCAAAGCTCCCCATGTCCCTGTAGTCAGTCTGTCTGTGTGTCTCTCTCTCTCTTTTTCTCTCTCTCTCTTTCTGTGTGTGTGTGTGTGTGTGTGTGTGTGTGTGTAGGCCTCTCTCCTGCCCTGCACCTGGCTTTTCCATGTGGGTTATGGGGACCTGAACTCAGGCTTTCACACTTATGTGGCAGGCACTTTACCAACTGAGCCATCTCCCCAGCTCCCTATAACTCTTCTCAAGGACAAAAATTCTGATTTTTTTTATTGGCATGCATACTCGGTTGCAAATTAAGGTTTTATTTAAACAAGCCCCCGGAGGCTAATATCCCTTTCTCATGATCTGTTTTACAGGCAAGTTACACTAAGATACACAGGTCTCCTACTTCCCTAGAGATATTTATGAACATCGTTTATTATATCTTTAGTGTTTCAAGACAAGGAGGCGACTGAACAAAACCTGACTTGGAAAGATGTGGGTGTGCAATAGCCCAGGAGAAGTGGATTTTGATCAAGGGAGTTGGCATCTGCTCACAATCCACCTCTGTTTGAGCAATTAAGTTCTTTAGAAAACCCACTGATTTGTCAAAAAGAGTGCACGGGTTAGAGAATCCTGATAGGTTTGGAACCACGACCCTCGCATGTTAATGCCCAGGTGTCGTAGGATCAAACAGTGCAGCCACTGTTGACACACACTAGACCACTCAGTGTCACTCAAAGTGTCTGTGAGCAGGCCCACACGGCCAGACCACAGATCCCCTGTTCCTCGGCGTCCCTCCCCACAGCCAGCGATGGACTGTGATCTCTCACTGTGACATCTGAAGATGGAATCTCAAAGACAGGAAGGAAGTTTTCCAAGTCAGTTTAAGGAACAAAACCCTCTTATTACAACAGGGTCCAGTAAAGAAAACAAGGAGGGGATTCAGAAGAGGAGGAGGATGGCAAACACGAACTGAAAAAAATACATTAGAGGAAGACGAGACACGCAGTAAACTCAGGTGTAGTTACGTGTGCTTACTGAGAAAATGCTTGTTTCAGGGAATGCTGTGTGGGAAGAAGGCTGACCCACATGTCAGAACCTGTTCGCTGTCCTCTGTCACAGAACTTTAACATTGGCCCATGTAGTTGCGAGACACGAACATTTTCTTTCATCATTGCATTTCTCTCGTAATCAAAATATTATTCCTTGGGAAGGGAGTTTTAATGAGTTTTACTTAGTATTGTGTAGAGTTGCACAAGGAAGAGACAGATTGTCCTTTCATTAGCCCATGTAATGAAAGGATACGCAGAGATGCTGGAGGCTTAAAGATGTTGCAAAATGGGGCCTTGCGCACATCACTCAGGGTCCTAGATGGATCCCTGAGCCTTTGTGTGGCTAGAATGGGCGTGCGCGAACCACGTCTAAGCCTTTGTGTGGCTAGAATGGGCATGCGCTAACCACGTCTAAGCCGGAGGAGACAACGCGGGACTTCAGAATAGGAAGACTATGACAGAATAAAATACAATTTCAGCCAACTCTAATTTGAAGATACTTGGGTATTTTCGTTCCTGTTCCAGCCGCTAAGAATTCACAGCTATCAATAATTCATGCCTTGGTGCTGGAAGTTCCTGGTGGAGACTGTCACTCCTCGAAGGAGCGGGGTTTTCTGATGGCAGCGTTATGTGTAACCTAAGTTCCCACAGCGGTTGTTTCTCCTGCCCCTGGGAGGCAGGTCTGTTACTCTTCTGGAGCGGAGCAGCTTCTCTGGCTCTCCCTCTTCCCTGCTCCCGTTCCTCGCCTCAGACACGCTCAGGTTTCCCCTGGGTGGGGGAGTTCTGTGACTCCTCTGTGCCTAGAATCACTATCCGATTTCTCTCATTTTCACAACAAATAGTCTCTAGTGGCAACCTCTCTGCATCCCTGGCTGTCTTCCCACCAGGCTGCAATAGCAGACTTGCAGAATGCTCTTGTTCCAACCTGCATAGTGTGAGTCTTCGCCAGGTGCCCTTCACCTTGACCTTTCGGCAGCCTCTGACCCTTCAGTTCGCCCACCCTTTGGGAGACTGTACTTGTACATTAGGCACAAAACTATTAGACGGCCAGCTAGATAATATTCTCATGTTTTCTGAATTAATAATATGAGTAAAACCAGAAAAATTATATATAATCAGCTTTCTGTGTATTTTTAAAAGATTTTATTTTTTAATTGCATGTATGTGTATGTATGTGTATGGGTGTGCACATGTGAGAGCAGATGACTTTGGAGGACAGAACATGGCAGCAGAACCTCTGCAGCTGGATCTATAGGTGGTTATGAGCCACCTGACAGGGGTCCTAGGCACTGAACACAGACCATTTGCCAATCCAGCACACTCTTATAACTGCTGAACCATCTCTCCAGCTGCAACCTTCTATATTTTAAATATTTATAGGAAAAATGATTAAACTGTTAAACATTATTGCAGCAGACCCCATCCCCATTTTTGTAGAGTAAGGAATAAATTCAGTGTAATTTAAAAAAATGTATTTCTTTTTATTTATGTACATTAGTGTTTTACTACATGTATGTTTGTATGAGGGTGTCCGATCCCCTGACACACGTGTTATAAACAGTTGTAAGCTGTCATATGGGTGCTGGGAATTGAACCCAGGTCCTCTGGAAGAGCAGCCAGTGTTCTTAACCGTGGAGCCATCTCTTCAGCCCCCAGTTTAATTTAAATTTATGTACATATGATTAGTAGGAAGCTAATCTCCTTAATAATTATGGTCTCCCTTTCAGATGAATTTTGGCTGCAAAATTAAGCTTCATAGCCCTCCTTTTCTCTTCAAATCACATTTTATATTTCTGTCCCATTTGTCCTTTCCGTTGTATAATATGCTGCCTTGAAATTTTCTCCACCAAAGAAATTAAACTATTACTTTTAAATTTAGCCTTAGGCAAGTTCTCAAGATATGGGCAGAAGGTAGCCTGACTCTGCCAAAAATATCATAAGAATGGCCTCTAGCCCAGATGATAATATTCCTCTCTGAAAGCTCTTGAGCTGGACCTCTATGATCATACTTCTCTCGCAGAAGTCTAGACATGGCTGGGTCAGGGTCCCCACGCATGCCTTCTTAGCAATGCCTTCCAGGAAGACTGGACACCCTACATTTAGTGGGAACCCTCAGCTTTGGGTCAAGTAGATCCCGGATAATCATGAAACCACCCTCCCCCTCCCCCCCACATAACACACCAAGGAAAACTGTATTTAAGACAGCCAAAAGAGAAAACCCTTGGTATCCACTTACAAAACTCCAGCTTGCCAGTGTTTTGCCGGCTTCTCTTCAAGTTTTCAACTGGGAGTGAAAATGAAATTCACTAAAAAAACAAAACAAATAAACAAATAATATCCAAAATTTCTGTGAGGCCAACTCAGAAGCAGCCTTTTGGGGTAGAAGGTTAGGGGCAAGTAACAGACTTCCAGAAACTCTCATGCCGCCGACGCACACAAGGAAAGCGATGCTTATCCCAGCCAATGGGGAAGCTACTTGAAGTGAAACTGGTGCTTTAACCCCCCTTCTTTCTGTCCTCAGGTATCTTCCTGCACCCAGGAACTGGAAAGAGCAGGAAAGTGCTCCTGGGATCCTGACTGTGGTGTCCTTATGTAGTGGCTATCCCTGGTTGTCAACTTGACTATATTTGGAATGAACTACAATCCAAAATTGGAAGGCTCACCAGTGACCCTAACCTGGAGGCTTGGAGATAGAAGTTTCTGATCTGGATCTTGGTATGGAGATCTTGATAGCATAGTGGCTATGGATTCCAGAAGATTAAGACAGAGAGATCTCTGAGCTCAAGGTCATCTGGGATTAAAGGTGTGAAGGCACACACCTTTAACCTGTTAAGGGTGTGATGGCACACATCTTTAATCTGGGCTACACCTTCTGCTGGAGTTCATATAAGGACACTGGAAGAAGGGAGATTAGCCCTCGCTCCTTCGCCTGTTCGCAGTGTGGGACTGAGTAACTGCTAGATCCTTGGACTTCCATTCACAGCTACTACTGAACCATTGTTGGGAATTGGACTGCAGACTGTAAGTCATCAATAAATTCCTTTACTCCGTAAGTCCTGTGACTCTAGAGAACCCTGACTAAGACACCTTATAAGCAAGAAACTGACTGAGCTTGGGCTGACCCTGAAAGAACAGAACCTGAGAGCTGAGAGGCCCCCGTAGCGCTCTCTCTTTCTCGCTCTCTCTCTCTCTCTACCTCATCTCTAGCAACTGTCCCAGACAATGCCAAAGCTTGGCTTCACTCCAGTACCTGGAAAGACGGTGAGTTATGGCAGATGCACTCTGTCTTCCAAATGGTTTACAAATGGCTTGTCTGCACCGCAAGACACTGGCTTGCCCAAAGGGCTCTAAACCAACAGCCAAGCCATTTGTCTAGTGAGTGAAGCAACAGAGATGAAGGGAAAGGAGAGGCTCAGGGCTGGTGGAGCCTGGGAAAAAGACGCCCATCTCAGGGTTTGCTCAATGCTTGGAAGAGGGATGGTGTGGTGCTAGCACATACCTTTCCTCTGCAGATGTCCCCTGTAAAGCATTAAGCCAGTACCCTGATTTGTACGTAGTCTTTCTTATTGATTATATGTATCACTGGTACACCTTGGTTTGATATTTAAGCCATTATGTGTATATATATATATATATATATATATATATATATATATATATATATATATACATACACACACATATACGCCATATATACATATACATATAAGCCATATATACATATATATACATATACATATAAGCCATTATATATATATATATATATATATATATATATATATATATATATATATACATACCCATGTGTTATTATTCTTGTTTTAAAACCTTGATATTTGACATTGTGAGATCCATAGTTATAGAGTGTTAACAACGTTTAAATAAAGTCTGCCAAGAATAGCAAAGATGTAGCGGAGCAGAGGAGGAATTTTTATGAACACCTGAATGTAGTGCCGCGGAGACCAAAGATCCTGGGTCTCGTGGTCCCAACCTACTGTGTCCTCCTAGGACAGCCCCTCTTCATTTCATTCTTTACACTGGCCTTCACTTCCTTTGGCCATGAGAATCTGTGTAAAATGCACTCTGATGCCCAAAATACAGATCCCCTTTCTGTGGGTTGCAGCCAGGGAAGTTGCTAGGAAGTTATCGGTTTCTGTTAGTTCAGCAGAGTTAGGTTGGGGTCAGTTTTGTAAACAGGACTCAGGAGACTGGTTTGCGGCTTTTCCTGAAATAGTGTTTAGCCAGGGAAGGCTGTGTTGTTTTCCTCACATTGAAATAAAGGTCATTAAAAACCAATCAGAGTAGGGCTTGACATAAGAACCCTCATCCATCTTCCCCCATCTGAGCCAAATGTGCCTCCCCGAAGTGGGAGCAGATCCCCGCAGTTAGTACAGGAGATGAGAGTTACAGGCTCGGCCACAAACTTGTCTTGGAGCTCTGGGGAGATTGCATAAGCTCCTCACAGTCCAGTTTCTCCGTGATCAGAAAGGTTCTGTGGCGACATATGTCCTGACACTTCACAAGGCACTCGAGAGAATTCCTAACAGTATTGGGGAAGTTTTGAAACTCTGTTCAGGACGTATAAACATTATGTCTCATTACTAATACTGTTAATAACTCCACGGAACCATTGCAAATCTGGTGACCCCTGGCATGAAGTATCTTTCAGGTTACATCTGCTGTGGCAACACTCTACAGAGAGAGAAATAGGAATCAGGAAGTCAGCCATCAGCCTAGAACACTCCTTATCAGCAACTCAGCCTGGATTTTTACTGGGCCCATCCTATCACCCCTCAGTGGAGCAGACTGAGAGAAGTCAACACTTATTCATCTGCTCGGCTCAGCCTTTCATCCCTGTTTTTCTCTGCTGGATTGTTCCTTCTCCATCGCTTGATCCTAGGGAGGCTGCAGTCACGATACAGCATTGGCTGACCAGCCCACCACCTTCCAAGCATGAAGAGTTGGGCCCAGGACCTAGTCGCAGAGACCCACAGCCTGCTGTGAAGATGGCCCGTTCACTAAGTCCATCAAAACCCTTCTGCAGGAAGGAGGGAAAGGGGAGATCGATTCTCCAGCCTTTTGAGAACAAGTAGTTAGGCTACCTCCAATTGCGTGAGGTAGTGACGGGGAAGAAGGATACCAGGACATTACGAAGCAGAGTCATGTAATATGCAGATGTAGGGAATGGCAGCTCCAAGCCGGGTGTGGTGGCGCATGCCTTTAATCCCACTTGAGAGGCAGAGGCAGGCGGATTTCTGAGTTCAAGGCCAGCCTGGTCTACAGAGTGAGTTCCAGGACAGCCAGGGCTATACAAAGAAACCCTGTCTCGAAAAACAAAAACTAAAAAACCAAAAAAAACAAAGAAAAGAAAGGCAGCTCCAGCATCGTGGGAACCAGCTCTAGCTTTCTTGATGTCCCTGATTTGTGAGCCAGCAAAGACCCTCTTCCTTAAGTTTACATTAACTTAGCCTCACTCCACTTACCACAAAGCTTAAAAGGATCTATCGTTTTAAAAACATAAATTTCCACTTATAAGGACATTCTTTCTGTGAAATATCTTCTACTGAGTCACACTCGTTATTAGACTAGGACTCCACTCAGTACTGATATAATCACTCAACGTTATTACAAAGGAAAATGGGACTTATACCTTATACGCATCATTTATTTTATGTAATAGTCAATTAAGAACATGATCTGATCACTGTTCCAACCAATTCATAAAAGCCTCCTTAGTACAAAACAACAACAAAAAAAAATCCACAAGATTGAAAGAGACAAATACGAAGTCAAAGCTGTGTTGGGGTTTGACTCTGTATTTTATGTCTATATAACTGTGTCTATATAATTCAAGTTTACATCTTCTCCAACTGTTTCACACGCATGTCCATCTACACGAGAGTACTTCTTGTCCCGAATGCAGCTGGGAAGATGCTTCAAGATGTAAATATTTACCGAGTGAGCGAGCACCAAGCAGCCCTCTGGGCCGAGTCTGCTGGTGGTGGGGAAGGAAGAGAGCCTGATGTTGGATTCCAACTGGGTCTGTGGCTGATTCCTGTGTGACCTTGGGCAGGCCCGCTAACAGCTTTGTGTTCTGGTGCCGGAAGGTGATAGCCTTTACTGTTGAGTGTTCCAAGAGCAGTAACTGCTGAGAACAATGGCTGCAGCTCTGAGTGGATGTCATAGAGGAGTCTCAGATATGCTGTAATCTATTACCTTTTCTGTTTTTTTTTTAAAGTAGAGGTGGGATGGGGGTGAAGGACTCTGTCCTAGCTTGATTTAAGGAAAAAGTAGTTTAAAATGTCTCAAAAAAAATGAGTATGTAGCTGTTTACACATGCCCTCGTGGTAGGAAGAACATGGCCTGGACAGAACAGCTAGGCTTGAGTGGCCTTCAGAGAACATCACAGCTGCCATGAAAGCCAGGAAATGGGATGGGGTCTCTGGCCCTGGTTTGATCTTCCAGTCCATTAGAGAGTGGATCGGGAAGTGTTTTAAGCAACAAGACATTTCACCTTCAAGTGTCAGCTTCTACAACTTTCCGTGGAAATGGAAACCACACACATACGAGAAGAGAAGCGTTCACACTGACAGAGGATCTTAGAATACAGAGGAGAGACTCTGGCCCCTTCCTCCTCCAGTCCTCAAGTAACGTGTAGCATCATGGTGACACACACGCCAGGCATGGCTGCCCTAGCTTCAAGGAACTTAGGTTTCTAAGTTGTTTTTGCAATCTCTTTCCAAAGTAAAAAAAAAAAAAGTTATAATCCACTAAGATAATTTGTTTGCAGCAATCGTTATTTGAACAAGGTTCAGTTGCATCATGGGGGTTATGGTGTAGCTCTTATAAAGTTTCTCAAGCAGCCTGAAGAGAAAAAAAAAAGTGATCTGTTTCAGAAGCAAGACAGTCACGATGGGAGCTTCTTAGCCACAGTGCTTGCACCATACACGTCTGTCTACACGGTGTCCACCTTTCACAACCTGGTGTGGTTGTAGCACACACAGCGTGGCTCCATCCTTAGGACACCGTAAGGTAGGCATCACTATTTTTCAGAGGCCAGTGGGTGGAACATACACCCCGATCTTATGTGCCACCCAGAAAGAAAACAGAGCATTGCCCATCAAACTGCAGTGCACTGACAATTATAAAATCAAACCGAGCCCAACACGCAGCTTCAGAGATGGCCGCGAAATAATGGCTGCCCTGCTGTGTTGAAACACAGACTTTCCCTTTTGCAGCTGAGAACATTTGTGCTGTGTTCCAGAGCTGGTGGCAGATGGAGTCCCAGCCCCTTCTGGACCTTCTGACTTTAGCCCAAACGGACTCCGCTCAAGCAGACCTAGCAAGCTTGGAGGTGATCTTGGAAACAAGACACAAGGCTTCTACCACATATTCCTAAAGCGAGCACTGCCAAAGAGAAGCTTTGTCATGGGTTATGGAAACACCCCGGTAGTGTCTTTGACACAGATATAAGCACTAGCTTTCCATGGGAAATCTAAGTAACTGTCTGCCTTCCATCTTCCTGATAACATTGCATGCACACAACAGAGGTACTTTGTGGACTTCATACTTAAGAATTTTCCTGCTTAGATAAAACATCATTATGATCGAAAATCAATACCTACAGGTGCTTCTGTGTGCATCTGTAGACCTGCACAGAGCAGGGAAAGCTCGAGGAGGCAGATGCATTTGTTCCCAGCGAAGGCTGGATGAGACCACGTTTGTCTTCTTGTTCCAGCTCTCACACTGCAAACAAGTGCCCTTTAAGCTGTCGTCAAGTGCCTCCTTGCCTTCATTTGGTGCTTTCCCCTGTGTCCAGCCGCCCTTAAGCACAGCTCTAAGCGGCTGTCTAGTGTTCTCAACTTGAGAAGGCGGCGTGTGACGGAGGAAATGCTTGCGTTAGGTAAGCCCTATTCATGCTTGAGTAGGACATGTGTTGAATGTTAAAGAATCAACAGTGTGTGTTAAATTAGATCTCTTTAAACAAAAAAAACACGCAGGAGACAAAGTTACACACGATCACGAGATGAAGATGTGACTGCAGGCTTACAGAGTAAACTGACCTAATTCTCACTAATAAGAACTCGCTGCTTTGACGCGCTAACGTGTCGAAAGGACCGTTCCTTCTATTGACAGCCTCTCTGCCATTCCTATCCCGTAACTGCAAACCCTGTGGGGAGGTCAAGTCGGAGAACAACCAGAAGTCTGGGGGCTGAAGAGATGGCTCAGTGGGTAAGAGCACTTGCTACATAAGAACAGAGATGGGGTTCAAATCCTCAGTCCCCACTTAAAAAAGCTGGGCTTGCTTGCATGAATTTCTATAACTGCTGGGCTATGCAGATTGTTGGGGCTTGGTGAATGCTGTCTGCATCTTTAAAAGGTAACTTAGGGGAGATTGCTCAGTGGTTAAGAGCACTGACTGCTCTTCCAGAGGTCCTGAGTTCAATTCCCAGCAACCACATGGTGGCTCACAACCATCTGTAATGGCACCCAGTGCCCTCTTCGAAAGTATATTCACATACATTAAATAAATAAATAAATAATAACTTAGAGGGTGATGGGTGATGGAGCAGGACAGTGACATTCAGCTGCCTCCAAGTGAGAGCACACACATGTGCATGTGCCTCTCTCTCTCTCTCTCTCTTTCACACACACACACACACACACACACACACACACAGAGGCCTATAATCCTAGCACTGTGGAGGCTGAGCCTGGAAGAGGACAAGTTTAAAGTCATATGCATATTAAGTAGATAAAAACAAGCCATTGACTAGATCTGGGAGGAGACACGGGGCAGTGGTGGTGAAGACACCATGAACACACGCGGTTTCTTGTCATGAGCACTTCTTGGGGGATTTATGAGGCTAAAGCACATGGTCAATAAGGAAGACACTTACCCCCAACACAGCAGGTTTTGGAAAAGTAACCTAACCCAGAGAGCCTGAGAGCCAGAGAGGTGGCCGTGCCTTTATGGCCAAGGGACAGAAGTAAGGGGGTAATCTGAGTGACAGAGACTGCTCTGAGAAGTCAGTGGGGGAAAATGAGAAAAGAGGTGGAGAGAGAGAGAGCGCCAGCGAGCCCAGGGTCTCTGTGCACTCCTGCAGAACATGAAGCATCAGCCGGCTCATCAGCGCATATCCCTTCACTGAAGCACAGGTGCCTCGTTTCCAGCCTGGATGTGATGTTAGCAATAATGAGCCCCCAGTTACCATCACCCTGTAAAACACATCAGGGCAAGGGGAGCCGTTGTCTACTGTGAAAACAGCCATCAAGTCTGCACTGTTGGAAAAAACACCTGCCCCTGTTTTGCAAGGTGTTTGGCTTCCTTGGGGCCACTCCACTAATTTCCCACAACGCCGCGCACTGGACAGTTCTCACAAGAGGTTTGGAAAACGAAGTTGGATTTCAGGTTTGACTCACACAAGCAACCTTTGGGCAGGCTTTGTTCTCCGCAGCCGGCTCTCCTTCCGGGGCCTTCTTCCATCCCTGGCTGTGGCTGTTGTTCAGGATGAAAAGGTACTGGGACTGGCTGCTGTAATTGGAGCCTGCACCTGCAGACCCCGAGCCTGGGAGGAAGCTCGGTGCCGGCTGCTCTGTGTGCAAGTGTTTATGGGTGTGTATTTGATTTCCTCCGAGGAACCCTGGAATACTGCACAGTTTGTTTGGGGGCATGAATATGCTGGAGGGGATCCAAGTTGCTCAGCCACCTTCTCTATTCTGAGCAAGTGTGGGTCACCCCTTTACCCTTCTAAGAAGGAGGTTATTTTTTTCTAAGCCATGAAAACATACCCAGTGTATCTGGGTCTAATGGCTCCTAGTCCCACAAGGGGACTTAGATAAATGGTGTCTTCAGAGAGTGAGTGGGCACCACGGCCAGGCTTTCTCCCATCAATAAGTGGATGAATGTTTTATGTCTCTCACGCCGGCCTTAAGTAACATTATCCAAGCAACGGTGAGGGCCAATATCCACAATATCCGCATCCAGCCCCAGAAAAAAAGAGATGGAGGAACCTCTCAAGTGAGCCAAATGGTGATGCCTCTGCCCTTGGCCCAACAACACCCAAGGATCCATGTTTACTGTTATAGAGCTTCTGTTTCTCTTGTCTCTTTTCTCCTCAGTTCTCCACAACCTTCGTAGCAACTACGCATCTGTTTTCTGTAACTACAGATTGTTTACGTCGTTTGCAATTTTATGTAACTTAATTCCACGTGGCTTCTATCCCTTTAACATGATAATTTGGGGGTTCATTCATATTGTGTGTCAAAGGCTCGTTCTTTTGTAACTTTCTTTTGTATTATATGGTCATAGCTCAGACTGTTTTTTATTCCCTTCTGTGGTAGGGGTGGTGTGTGAGTGTGTGTGTGTGTGTGGGGGTCAAAGGTCAACCATGGGTGTGGTTTCTCAGGTGACAATCATTTTGTTTTTAGAGTCAGGGTCTTTCACTGGGTAAATAAACTTCAGGGTCCATCAGCCTGTCCCTCCACCACTAAGCACACACTACCATGTAGGCAATTTTTACATGCATTCCAGGGCTTGAGTTCGGGTCCTAACGCTTGTAGCACACACTGTCCTGGCTGAGTTGTCTCCTCAGCCCCCCCCCCCCTCTATGTTTGTTTGTTCTTGGTGGTGCTTTAGCTTCTATTGGTTTTGAGATAGAATCTTGTTCCGTAATCCAGGCTGGTCTTGAACTCCAGCTCTTCAGAATTATGGGCATGTGTGCCCCATCCCAGCTAATCGTTCACCTCTTGATGGGTGTTTTAGTCATGACTTCTCACTGAGATAAAACACCTGACAGGGGTGGGGTATTTATTAAGACTCATGGATTCAGAGCCTTCAGGTTATCGTAGCAGGGAGAACCTGAAGCTGCAGAGATATTTACACCATGGTAACCAGGAAAATCCCATACCTGCCCTCGTGTGGTAGGTTATAGGCAAAACAGAGGCATGTGAAAGTATTCTATGAAATTACCTTCAGGCAATGCATATAAAGTATGCGTAAAACTTAAATGCATTTTGTGTTTAGACTTGGTGCTCCCCCTCACAAGGTGAGTACTTCTGGTTCTAAAGATTCCAGCTAAGGACTAGTCAACCTGTACTTAAATCTGGAGGCCTTTATAATTCTGCTATTGTATCCTATTATTTAAAGAATTACCTGGAGTTTTAAGATATTACCTGGAAAATCTTCATGAAATTTGTCAACACCAGCCAGAACATGAGTAATTTGGGGATTCGGGGCTTTCTGGCCTTGGAGATCACATACTCTATCTGCCTTTGTGTCTTTTATGATGATGGCATGCATCAAAGTCAAGATAGTCGCAGGACACTTCCACCTTTTTGGAGCCCTTGGAATATTAAAAATGAAAGAAATTTCATAAGCGGCATACTTATGTTCTGTGAATTAATGTATATATGGAACAAATTAGTGATTTTAAATATATATTAAAAATCTGACATGTAACTGGCAATGATGTTTTGATTTTAAACTCATGCCTATGGTGGAATTTAGGACACAGGGTTCTTTCGGCCACTGGCCACCTTGTGATAGGCAGGGAGAGGCCAGCATCAGTTTGGAGCCTTCTTCACATGCCCTTTGCTGTGGGGAGCGGGCGTGGCCGCATGGGCCAAAGATGGCACCCTGGCTCTATGCTAAGCCCCGTGACCTCGCTTGTTTATCCCAGTCTCAGTCATTCGCAATAAAAGCAGCCCTTGTAACTCTTTGGAGAGGTTAACGCAACATCTTGCAATACCATTCTATCAGCCAATCCTGCATGCTGCCTTGGACATGTGCGTCTATGATTGGGTGGTGTGAGGTGGCGTGAGTGAATGGAAGTATAAATTGAGGGCAGCCCCAGAGGAGAGAGGCCAGCAGCAGCAGCGTTATATAGACCAGGCCAGAGAGCAGCAGCGTTAGATAAGCCAGTGTTAGAGAGACCAGCGTAGCAGAGACCGGAGACCAGTGTAGGAGAGACCAGAGTGAGTGAGTGAACAGCTGCAGCTGTGTGAAACCTGAGAGAGAGAGAAGCAGAATAAAGCAGAAGCTGCGAAGGCAAGCTGCTCTGAATCCACCTTGGCGTCCCGTGTCATTTCTTCCCACTGTCTCTGCTGGTCAGAGACGTGTGGGCGCGAGACACTTTACCATCCTCAATCTAGATCTTCCATGGTTCTCCTTTAACACTCTTGCTTAGGAGAATGCTGTAAGGACAGCCCTAGAAGAGAGGACCATTCATGTATTATCCACCAACTCCTTCCCAAATAGCAAAAATGGGAAGGCTTTGTCCCTTTGGAGGAACATTATACTTCACAAACCAGCAAGCTGGGGCTGAGGGTAGGAGACTGACGCTTCCGTTGCCTCTGCTCTTTTGAGGGTGAGGTAAATAAAACAAAACAAAACAGCAACAACAGCACCAAGTGACAACAAAGACCCTCATCATGGCTAGGAAAGGGCTCCTCTGTTTGAAGAATTCCTGTGTCTTTCTGCCCATGGGAGCTCCTACCATCACCTCTGCGGGGGTTTGCTCCCCCTGCCTCTGTGTAGCTGAGATGGTGGGATGACCTCATGTAGAGTGACATGTCTTCAGAAGACACTGTCATTGTCTGGAGGCAGGATTGCTCATCCGCAGTCTTGGAGATGTTACTGAGCCTGGAGTGTAGTGGCTGAGGGTGTGGCTGAGCATCTTGCAACACACAGCTAGAAATAAATAGCTCAGCCCCAAACACCTACGATGGCAAAGCCAGAAACATTTATGATGCAGTCAGCAGTCACTCAGAATGGACAGAGTGTGGCCAATGCAGAGTCTAGAAAGGATCCGATTCCTTAATCACAGATCTCTCTCTCTCTCTCTCTCTCTCTCTCTGCCTCTGGTGGTTTGAGAATGTACTTTTTTTTAGTGCATTTGAACTCTTGATCCTCGGTTGGTGCCATTGTTTGGGAGAGGTTGTAGAACCTTTAGAACCCGGAGTCTTGCTACAGGAAGTACGTCACAGGGGCGGGCTTTGAGAATTCACAGCGTTACCATACTTCCGTGTGGCTCTTCTTCCTCCTTTACCTGGTTGAAGATGTGATCTCTCAGCTTACTACTGCAGCCCCCCATTGCCATGCATCTTCCCCCATTATAGACTCTCCTTCTGAAATCATAATCCCCAAATAAGCCCATCCTTCTATTAACTTGCTTTTGGTTATCCTGTTTTATCACAGCAACCAGAAAACTTTACTATGCACAAGGCATCTTGTGACCCTAGCCATGCATCACCAATTGGGGGGCTACTTATTTTTAATCTTCAAAACATGAACATGGCGATATGGCTCAACAAGTGTGAGGCTCCTCGGAACCCACATAGAAACTGGGTGTGACAGTAGATGTTTATAACTCCAGCACTCTAGGGTAAACTGAGACAGGCAGCTCCTGGGGGGCTTGCTGGTCGGCCACTATACTTGAAAGAGTGAGTTTCACATTCAGTGAGTGGCTCTGTCTCAAAACAGAAGCAGGTGACCAGAAACAGAGGAAGATACCTAAAGTTGAATTCCACATACATATGCATACACTATGTAACTCAACCATATGTGCATGAACACACACACACACACACACACACACACACACACGGGGTGGGTGGGGGGATTTACTGTGCTCTAAAAGTTTTAAGAGCAATGATCCCGCCCTTCAAAAGCAAAACTCAGTTGTGTTTTGCATTTATTTTAGTGTTGAAAGATACATACAGAAAGTAGTAACTCAGAAGCACTGGCTTATGGTCTAAGAACGAGTATGGGTGATGAAGTAGTTTGTCTTAAAACCCAGTGTTGGGCTGGGGCTCTAGCTCAGTAGGTAGGGAGCTTGCCCAGTAGGCATGGAACTCTGGGTTTCATGCCCAACATTGTCTCAACTTGGTATGTTGGTACATACAAAACTCAGGAGGTGGAGGCAGGATAATGATTTCCAAGGTTGTTCTCAGCTAGTCAGAGAGTTCAAGGTCAGCTTGGGCTAAATGAGATCCCGTCTTAAAAACAAAAACAAAACAAAACAACAACAACCAACCAAACAAAATCCAGTGTAAGCTGGGACTCTCATAGCAGATCTTCAGCTGTTCTGGCGGACTTGCTCCAGGATAGGGCTGGATTCCACGGCAGGTGAGTTGGGAGTCTCTCTGGTGCAGAGGGTTAATTGGGCACCCGAAGGGCCCAGTGCTAGATGGCCAAGCAGACACTGAGAGATTCCTACTAGAGGGAGCTCTGGGAACTCCTGGGAGGACCTAGCTCCAAACTCAGAGAACCGGTTCTGTGAGGTTGGCTCAGAGGGCACCTTGAGTCAAAGGGACAGGGAGGTGTGGGTCACAGGGTGGAGGAAGGTATGCTGCGCCCTCCTTCCTCTCAGGGACAACTAATGCCTGGGCCTGGCTCTCAGATAGCTGTTCCACTCCTGCCCACAGGAGGAGTGTGTCCACAAAACCCTAGTAAACTAGAAGGTAATCCAGGCAGGAAGAGCTTGTCCAGGCAGCATCTGTGCAAACAGAAGGACAGACTTTTGGATTGATTCTGATTTGCCTGTTATGTTCTTTCCTGGGGCAGAAGCACTTTGGAAGCCCGAAATCAGCGTCCACCTAGGGGTCAGAGTGGCAGTATCACACCTAGAGAGCCCAGGGGAGAGGCTTCTTCGGCAAGGGAACCCTTCAGAGACTAGGCAATTAGACCGTGATGACGTTTCTAGGGAATGTTCTAGAAGGTGAGCAGCATTTCCTGGCCTGTGGTCACTGGCAAGGCAGCGGGGCATAGCTCTCTTGTGCAGAGAGTGAATGAGGAGATTTAGTAATTTCTCCCCTCAGGTGGGCTAGTCTTGGCGTTAGTACATCAGCAGGCACAAACTTTGGTGTTTCTCCCTGGGACTAAACCATAAAGGGAAGGAAGTATTTCTCACTGCTATCAAATATTCAAGGGCTGAAGAAGACACCTTTTAGGGACAGGACTGACCTGCACAGAGGCACCATCACAAGGAACCTTTACCTTCTCTCTGTCTAGGCTGCTTAAAAAGAAAAAAAGAAAGAAAGAAAGAAAGAAAGAAAGAAAGAAAGAAAGAAAGAAAGAAAGAAAGAAAGAAAGGAAGGAAGGTAGGTAGGTTTGGGGAAGGAAGAAGTTTGACTGACAGCAATTCCGTTCACCTTCCCCTGAGAACTGCTATCAGTGGGACCTCCTGGTCTGCCACTGCGTTCGTTATCTTTGCCTGTGCACAATGCCCACCGGGCTGAGGTTAGGTGGTGTTACGCCCTCATCTCCTACCTATGGACACTAGAGGACGAGTGTATCATGCTCAGATCTCTGGTGCTCATTTTAATATTTCTGTAAAGATGTTCTGAGGAGCATTCGTAATGATGAACATATCACACTCCTGGCTGTGTCCCATGAGGAGGCTCAGCCCTGTTTCTCCGTGTTCCCTACTGAGCCGGACAGAATCGATTTCTTCTCCAAATCCGGGGCAGGAAAGCCTTGTATCTATAAAAGGCTGGCTTTATTCCTTCCTTTCTGAAAATGAGCGTGATGTCGCTAGAGATATTTTCCTTTGGCTCTGGTTGTCAGGAAGCTGAATGAAATCTGATACCCAATACAGATCAGGAAGACCCTAAAGTTGTCTGTCTACAGTTCTTATTTCCTCCAGGCTCTTCATCTCTCTTACCTTGCGCCGATCCTGTCCAAAGTCTGGTTTGTATTTGACGTCATTTCATGGAGGAATTCGCAGCTCCGGATTCCATTAGTGGCCAGGCATCAATAGCAGTAAATGACCAGAGTGAATCTGGGTAGGGCTTGGTGAAACCTGAGGCAGATGGAGGCTAAGTCTTCCCTGAGTCCGCCAGGAAACCACATTGCCTCTTGGGCCAGTGTCAGTTTCTATTCCTTATTCCTGTTTTATTCATAACATTTACAGTTTTATATAGCTATTTTATGCAAGTGTGTGTGTGTATGTATGTATGTGTATGCAGGTACACATGTGTGTACAGGTGAGCATGTATGTGCATGATCCTCTCCATGAGATCTCATACTGTCTTAGGTTGGAATGTCTTACATGCATTATCTCCTTCTGCTTCTCTACAGGAAAGAACTGGTTCTGTACAAACACCATTTGCCTAGCACGTCATAGTTGTGCTTTGTGTCGGTGATGGATAAAAGTGAATATATGTGTGTGCCTCTGTGTGTACACACATGGGTTTGTTGGTATGTGACGGTGCATGCGCATGTATGGGAGCGCCCAGGGGTCAGCCTTGGGTGGTGGTTTTTGAGACAGAGCTTCTCATTCTTCTCATTGGCCTGTTCAGCAAGTCTCGATGTCCTGCAAGTGCCAGGACTCCACCCATCTCTGCCTCCCAAATCCTGGGATAACAAGTGTATGTCCACGTTGGTCTCTTGGTTAGGCATTCAGGGAGGAGGGACAGAAGGCTCTCCTGGCTCCATTGCCCACTTCCTTCTGTCTAGATGTTACGTGGACATTTCCCCCGTCACAGGCTTGAATTTAGGTTTCGCCTCATGTTGGCTCTATTTCTATACATTTTAGTGGAGATCTAACCTGTGTGTGTTTCTTTGAATCCTCTCACATACCACACCCTATGTCTTAGTGTCTACCTCTTAAGAATTGAAAACCTAAAATGTGTTTGATACCTGTGCACTAGTACCTGCACTGACTAGTTATCTGGTGTGTTGTGTCCTGTTGTTTTGGTGTCTTCAATATATAATAGTGATCTTACTGGTTTGAAGAGGTGGCTTTCCTCATGGGCCTCACCGTCAAGCTGGTGAGCTCTTTGTGCTTTTACAGGGTCTACATTAACTAACTGCTGAGAGCATCGCCAAGCTCCCACTAAGACTTCTTGCCCTACGTAGGGCATGTAGCTTTATTCGAGCTGAGAAGAGCCTTAGCACCCACCAAAGGATGAGAATTTATGTCTTTACTAGTCCTGAGGAAAACTTCTCAACAAATTCCATGACTCATCCTCTCCTACTCTCCCATCTCTCTCCATCTCTCCCTCTTTCTCTTTTTGAGGTAGGGTTTTATGTAGTCCAGGATGGTCTCAGGCTGCTTATGATGGAGCAGATGATGGACTGATTTGGATACTCCCGCCTCCTCCTCCCACATCCTGAGATCACAGAAGGACACGCTGTTCTTGGCTGGGATCTTTTCCCCTCCGTGCATAGTTTGTTTTCTCATTTTTGTCCTCCAATTTTTAGCTCAGATTTTAAAGTAGGTTAAGATAGAACTCACTGACAGTTTAAAATTAAGATAAAATAGGCATAACAGGAACATTTGAAACCTTAATCCCTTTTGTTCTGGAGTGCTGGGAACTGAACCCAACTATTTTCTAAAGGTACATAAACACTATGCCAATGGAATATGGTGGTTTGTGTATGCTTGGCCCAGGGAGTGGCTCTGTTAGGAGGTGTGGCCTTGTTGGAGTAGGTGTGGCCTTGTTGGAATAGGTGTGTCACTGTGATTGTGGGCTTTAATACCCTCCTCATCCTAGCTGTCTGGAATTGAGTATTCCCCTAGCAGCCTTCAGATGAAGATGTAGAACCCTCAGCTCCTGCTGCACCATGCCTGTCTGGATACTGCCATGTTCCTGCCTTGATGATAAGGGACTGAACCTCTGAACCTGAAGCCAGCCCCAGTTAAATGTCCTTATAAGAGTTGCATTGGTCAGGGTGTTGTCCTTGGGTGCGTTGGTCAGAGTATCTGATCACAGCAGTAAAACCCTGACTCAGACAGAAGTCAACCCCAACTCCTCTTAACCATTAATTATTAAATGCACGCACACATTGTTGTGGGCCACCACTGCTGTCTCCACAATGTCAGACCATCCTGCTGCTTTGTGTCTCCGTGGTGGTGACCTCTCTAGTACTGCATACACGTGGACACATCTATTATGTGTCCTTTTGTAACGGCTTTTATTTTCCTTAATGTGGTGCCCTTGAGTTTCAATCCCGCAGCATGTGCTACAGTTTCCTTCCCTCTGAGCACTGAATTGTATCATTCCGTAGGCTACCCTATAGTTTGCTTGTCTGTTCATATCCCAGGGGACAAGCCGGTTCCTGTTATTTTCTGCCAACAGTGAACAATGCTGTGACATAAGTCGATATAGAAACATCCGCTTGAGTTCTTGCTTTCAAATATCTGGCATAGATAAACGTGTGATAGTTCATTCATATTGCCAACTTGACTAGATTTGAAATCACCTAGAGCAGCGGTTCTCAACCTCCCTAATGCTGCAATTGTTTAATAGAGTTCCTCATGTTGCGGTGACACCCCCCCCCCCCCCGCCCCAAGCATAAAATTATTTTTTTTTACTGCTACTTCATAACTACTTTTGCTACTGTTTATGAATTATAATGTAAGTATTTCTGGAGATAGAAGTTTTCCAAAGGGGTGGTGATCCCCGGTTTGAGAACCACTGACCTAATGCACAGATACTCCTCTATGCACAGATACTCCTCTATGCACAGATACTCCTCTGGGTGTGCAGTGAGGACACTTCCAGGGATGAAGAAATGAGAGAGAAAGACTGCCCTAAATGGAGGGAGCACCATCCCACAGGCTGTGAGCTTAACAGAATAAAATGAGAGAGGGCCAGCGGAGTACCAGTGCTCACATCTCTCTGCTCTGTGTCTCTCCTACACTCTAGTTTCCTTAGCTCCCTGTCCTGATGTCCTGAAAAGGGAAGGACAGCCTTCACCTCAGGCTTCTGCTGCTGATATGCAATGGCTCTGCCATGCCGACTGCACGTCTGCTGCCCCGATGCCAGCAGCTCCTCCACACCCTCTCCACCACCATAGACTGAGTCCTCTGAACTGTGAGCCCAGTTAATGCACCCTTCCCCTGGGCTTTTTGTTTCTGACAAGGATTTGGTCCCAACAATGAAAAAGTGGCAAATACAATCCAGAGATGAGATCACTAGACTTCATGACAACTGTGTGTTTTATGTTTTGTTTTGTTTAACATGTTGGTGAACTCTTTTCTTCCCCACGGTAGCTGTGGGGTTCCCCACTCCCATCTGTGGGGTTCTCCACTCCCATCGGTGGGGTTCGCTTTCTCTGCATACTCAGTGGCACTTGTTACATTTTTATTGCTTATTTTGTTTTCAGTTTGGGGGATGTGGGGTGCTATTTCTCTGTGGTTCTGATTCATATTTTCCCAATAACTTGTGACATTCATGTTGTTTTGTGTGCCTCTTGCCTGGCCATTCATACATCTTCTTCACAGAAATGTTTCTTCAACTGGTTTTGCTCATTTTGACTTATTTGTGTTGTTGAGTTATAGGAATTCTTGAGTCTAGAACTTATCACATGTATGGCTCGCTTACATTTCTCTCTGCCTTTGGGGATTATCTTTTCGAGTTATTGGCTCTTTTGTCTGATGCTAAGAACATTTTATTCATTTCTCTTTTTTCACTTAAAATTTGTTTTCACACCTTTTTTTGTTGTTGTTTTTGTTGCTGTTTTTGAGACAGGGTTTCTCTATGTAGCCCTGGCTGTCCTGGAACTCACTTTGTAGACCAGGCTGGCCTCGAACTCAGAAATCCGCCTGCCTCTGCCTCCGTAGTGCTGGGATTAAAGGCGTGCGCCACCACGCCCGGCTCACACACGTATTTTGATTTGTGTTTTTCTCCCCCAACTCCTAGATCCTCCTCACTCCTTACCCAGCCAACTCTATATTCTTTCTCTCCCTCTCTATCAAAACAAACACAAAAATAAAGATCAAAATAAAGAAATAAACACACAACAAATATGACCAAAAGTGCCAAAATGAAACACAAACTCCACTCAAAACAAACAAACAAACAAACAAAAACAATGGAGGTTTGTTTTGTTTTGTTTTGTTTTTTAGTGTTGGCCAAGTACTCCTGGCCTGGCCTGCCCTGGAATGTGCCTGATTCACCCAGTGACCCTCCATTAGAGAAAACTCATTTTCCCTCTGCCAGTAGGTATCAATCGTAAACAGCTTCTCGTTTAGGGAGGGACTGTGTATCCACCTCTCCTCTCAGGGCTGGGACTCCATCTGGCTTGAGTTGGTGCAGCCTCTGTGTATGCATTAGTAGTAGACTTCACTTAGGCCCATGACCTCTGTAGTCTTAGATTCTTGGCCACTTCAGCAGCATCAGGTATTTAAAACCCACTGAGTGTAATTTGTGTTACCAACATAGTCTTGTGAATGGTGTCACATCCTTAAAAAAAAAAAAAAAAAAAAAAACCTTAATTCTCACTACTCTTCTCTCTCTCTCAGCAGTTATCATTGCAAATAGCTCTTCAGCTGGTTATAGGCCTTTGTGTGCCCGCATCCCTGCTTCATGCATGAAGTCTTTTCTGGCTTGAGCTTTCAAAGGTTTTATGCGTGCTGTCATAACCACGGTGAGTTTGTATGTGCAACCGCCTTGTCGTATGGAGACGACACTGTTATGTTGTGATCATCTACTGTCTTTCTCTTCCCTCTCCACGATGCTGCCTGAGCCTTTCAGAGAAGGGTATGATATAGATGTCCTACTTACAGCTGGGCATTCAAAAATCTATTATTGTCTGCATGATGACCAGTTGTAGGTCTCTGTGCCAATTCTATTGCAAGAAGATGTTTCTCTGATGGAGTGGAGGATTTCACTGCTCTATGGGAATAGCAATGAATACTATGTCCATTTAACAGGATGATAGCACAGGCTCTCTCCCAAAGCCTATAACACAGGTTCCACAGCCTAAGCACGGGTTCTTGGACTCAGTAACAGTGCCAGGTATGGATTACGTCACGTGAAGTGGGCCTTAAATCAAACAGAAAGTGTTTGGTTATTTTCATAACATCACTACTGCACCGGTGGGCATACCTTGCCAGGCCAGTTGTTACTGTAGCTCCGAGGATTTGTATCTGGGTAAGAATATTTACCAGCTGCGCATCTCACAGAGGATTAGTATCTCGAATATACAAAGAACTCAAAAAAACAAACAACCTAATTAAAAGTTGGAACATGGAACTAAACAGAGTTCTCAAAAGACAAAATGCAAATGGATGAAAATTTTTTTGTTGTTGTTTTTTTGGTTTTTTTTTTGTTTTTTTTAAATACTCTACGTTTTGGGCCATTGGGGAAGTGCAAATCAAAACTATGTGCAATTTCATCTTGCTTCAGTCAAAATAGCTAAGATTTTAAAAATGACAACAAATGCTGGCAAGGATGTGGATAAATAGAAACAGTTACTTACAGCTGCTGGGGTAAAAACTAGTGCAGTCACTGTGGAAATCAGTGTGCTGTTTTCTGACGAAGCTAGAAATGGATCTTATACATGGTGACCTAGACGAGCCCACAGGCTCTTTGTCTGCTTCGTCCCTTGTATAGAAGGATTAGAAGGTGTGGCCTTGTCGGAATAGGAGCTGCATGTGGTGTTCCAGGCCGTTTCTCTCTCTGTCTGATGCCTGTGGTCCAGGATGGGAAGCTCCCACTGCTTCTCCAGCACCATATCTGCCTCCTATATAACCCTACCATGTTAGCCATGCACTCTCTTGGTCCTCTCTTGGTCTTCCTCTCATGACTCGTCCTCTCTTGTCCCCTCTCTCTTGGCTCTGGCTCTCTCTTTCTCTCTCTGTCTCTCTCTTTCTCATGTTCAGATGACTACTTCCTCTCTCTCCTCCAGACTCTTCCACATGCCTCTCCTCTGACTGTACTCTCCCTAACACCTACAATAAAACCCTTCCCCTCAGTCATACCCTGGAGCAACTGTATCCTTGCTTTACACAGTTCCCACCTGATAAGTTTTCTGTAAATTAGAACTCTTACAAGTCGAAAATATGTTTACTACCCAACCTTAAGCCTTAGGCCAGCGTACCTCCAACACACTAGAAACACTTCAGCTAGCTTACACTTGGTCAGAATCATGAACAAATTAACAGCTGACACTAGAGAAAACATTTAATCCTAAAATGAGAATTGTTTAACGGAGGATCTCTTCTGCTCTCTTTTTGGCAGTGTTACCAGGAGCAGTAGCCTCTTGGCTGGCACTTACTGAGTGCCAATTCTTATGTAAATTACCTGACCTGCAATATCTCATTCAACTCTCACCATGATTGTGGCCTCTCCCACCAAGCAGAGAGAGGAATTCCCAGTTAGAGATGGAGTCACTCCTGTACAGAGAGACCCAGAGTCACAGTGTGCTTTCCGTTGCTGCGACAAAGAACACTACCAAAAGCAACTTGGGGAAGAAAGGGCTTATTTGGCTTACATATATCATGTGTCACAGTCCACTGAGGGGAAACTAAGGCAGGAAGTGAAGCAGAAGCCATAGAGGAATCATGGCTTGCTCAGCTTGCTTTTTAAAAAATACAATACAGGACCATTTTCCCAGGGGTGGCACCGCCCACAGTGGGCCTCTCCCATGGACATTAATGAAGAACATGCTCCCCAGAGTTGCCTATAAGCCAATCTGATGGAGACATCTTCTGAATTGAAGTTTTCTCTTTCCAAAGGACTCTAGCTCGAGTCTAGAGGCCCAGAAACCTAACTGACACACCCATCTCGGTAAGCACCAAAACACGGCGTGTCTAGGAGTATGCTATTCCAAATCTGGCTTCTCTTATTAGTTGGGTTGAGCTTCTTCTGTGAACTGACAGCTCTGATAAGTAAAACTTTTGCTCCTGTAAACGCTTTGGGAAAAAGAGTTCCAAAGAGAAACTCCAGGCTCCATTAGTGATTCTAGGTGGCTCTCGGCCTCAGTGGTGGCACACTACAGTCCATGAATGGAGCTGTGAGGGGAGAATTTGTGAGAAAACAAGATGAGAGTCTTGTGACCTCAATTTCTTCAAAGATTTGTGCTTTGAATATGCCTGGCCCACAGGGAACTGGTACTATTAAGAGGTGTGGCCTTGCCAGAGTAGGTGTGGTGTTGTCGGAGTAGGTGTGGCCTTGTTGGAGTAGGTGTGGCCTTGTTGGAGGAAGTGCATCACTGTGGGAGGTGGGGTTTGAAGCTCCACCCCGTGTGGAAAAGACTCTCTTCCTAGTTGCCCCATAAGACAACCTTCTCTGTATAGCCCTGGCTGTCCTGGCACTCACTTTGTAGACCAGGCTGGCCTCGAACTCAGAAATCCGCCTGCCTCTGCCTCCCGAGTGCTGGGATTAAAGGCGTGCGCCACCACGCCCCGGCAATACAGAGAAACCCAGTCTCAAAAAAAAACAAAAAAACAAAAACAAAAACAAAAAAAAGCCGGGCGTGGTGGCGCACGCCTTTAATCCCAGCACTCGGGAGGCAGAGGCAGGCGGATTTCTGAGTTCGAGGCCAGCCTGGTCTACAAAGTGAGTGCCAGGACAGCCAGGGCTATACAGAGAAACCCTGTCTCAAAAAAAAAAAAAAAAAAAAAAAAAGACAATCTTCTCCTGACTGCCTAGGGATCGAGACGTACAATTCTCGGCTCCTTCTTCAGCACTGTGTCTGCCTAGACGCTGCCCTGCTTCCTGCCATGTGATAATGGACTGAACCTCTGAACCTGTAAGCCAGCCCTAATTAAATGTTGTCCCTGATAAAAGTTGTCTTGGTCATGGTGTCTCTTCTCAACAATGGAAACCCTAATGTTCTCGTATTTTCATGCTCCTCCCAGGTGTAGTGGATAAGTGACTTTACTTCATATTATTCATTACAACAGGCAATTGTTATTTTTTTAATATGCCTCTGTACAAGTTTTTGCCACATGAGGCTTGTGTGACACGTATGGCTTGCCCTTGTGATTGGACACTTTACCCTGTCACAGTGACTCCTTCTAACCCTCAGCATGTAAATTGTCTGCTGTTCTGAGTAAAGTTGGCTATTTGCATGTGACGTTAGTCCGTGTCATTTTTAGGACTGCTCTTTCAGGTCCCACTGCCAATCAGAGTGCTAAAAGCTATGGCACATAATAACCTCTATGTACTCTCCCCTTGTTCCCAGGTGTCACTACAGTCTGCCGCAACTCTTGTTTCCAAACCAGAAAGCTATGGTCAATGTCTACTTGGTCTTTTTGACTATGTGAACCTGTTTGCTAGCAGCTTCTTTCAGTGCGTAGCCCACGGAATGCTTGACACTAATTTCCTGTTTTGAGAAGGAAAATCAGCATGTGTATTCTTAGTCCAAGGTCAAATCTTTACTTTTTTCTGTGTCCTCATCTTTGCTTCCAGTTGTAAGCCCCTCTATGTCATGGTCCTTATCCAGGCTATCTGGTTGCTGGTGAAAGAGATGTAAGTCAGCTAATAATAATGTCTTCCTGCAAGATCCGAATTGTCTGCATAAAGATGAGACTCAAGACATCTGGGCAGTTGCTCCCCCTGTCATGGTGGATTCTGTGGCTGGAGCCTGTGGCATTTCCTCCTGAAGACACACCAGGCTCTAACCCGGAGGCTGCTCAGCCTTTTATTCTCCCCGAGACGGAAGACAGATTTACTGGATGAGCTGTGACAGAGAGAGTGGTTGGAAAGGGGCTGACACTTAATTTAGATGTCACTGTGCCTTTCTAGCCCAGTTTAATGGTTTACAGTTCGATGTAGTACCGGGTCCAGTCAACCTCACTGGATGAAATGATAAAACCAATGTATTGGGAAGGAAAGAGCTGACATCGCCACAGAGGTTTTCAAGGTCCTCACCGGCTCCCCAACTTTTCTCTGCCAGGAGAAAAAACGCTAAGAGATTTGAGGACTTATCGGAAGCTTTGAAGTTTCCCCAGAAAGGTAAGGTAAATGGTTTTCTCTCTCTTTCCTCTGCTTGAGTTGGTTCCAAGAGTTGAGTCCACTCTGGGATTAACAACACACACACACACACACACACACACACACACACACACACACACACACCAAAACAGGCTTTCTTGCATGGTCATGTAATCAAAGCAGCTGACTGCTTTCAAGTGGAAACAGAGAGAAGCCATGGATGAGAAACAGGACATGTTAATTTAGCCTTACAAATGGCGCCCTTCCCAAGGCCAGCATTACTCACGCTTGGCGTCGACCGCATGAGGCCTGAGTTTGCTCAAACACCATGGCTCAGAGCTGCCCTTTCCGTTAGCAGACAACTTTCCAGCTAGTGACACGCTCCAACTCTGCAGAGATGTCCAGATGTAACCCAAATCCTAATGGTTACAGGAAAGCAAACAGTTCTTCGCCATAAAAGAGAGGTGCATTCTTGACAGCCTCAGCAAAGTAATATGCCCAGTTACACACGAGAGAATCTTATATTTGGTGCGTGTTGAGGGAGGGGCCCTAAAGCTGGGCAATGGAAAACCATATGAAATCATTTCGCCTTCTAAGCGTGATGAAGCTGGAACCTGACTCAGCCTTTTCTCGGGCTGTTTTCCTACTCAAAAAAATGTTCCAACTGTAATAGGAGGTAGAAAATAGTTTCTTTTAAGGCCATGAGCTAATAATGCCTTTCAGCGTCTCTGCCGAATCTAATCTATCTTGGTTTACCAACTCAGGGTGAATGGGAGAGGCAGGGGAGAGTCCAAGTCTCCAGTAGCTTCCATACTGTCTGTACAGCAATGACTCCCACCTTTGGGTCTCCGAGAAGCTGGGACTCCTTGCTGACTTTGAACTGTTCTCATGTCTCATAGCCACCTTGAATCTAACCCTCAAAGTCAACTCTCACTATTTTTCAGCCTTCTTCATGCACTCCCCCTCAGCATGTGGCTCTTCCATCCAGTTCATGTTCCATCCTGGAAGCCAACCTTCCTCAGCTTCCTCCTCCCTCCAGCGCCACTTTTATTGTGCCATCTCTAAGGTGAATAGCATCTCCAGGCTATGCCGAAGTTCTGTACCTAGTCTACTGATGGGGACTTCTTGCTCCCCATTTTGATCCTGGAGTACTCCTGCATCTACACTCCCAATTCCAAAAGACAGACTTTCTAAAAATGTAAAATTCAGCACAGGCCTGTCTGTAAGCCTCTGGGTGAGTTATGAGACCCCTTACTTGGCCCTGAGGGTTTGGCGGGTCGGGATGGCTCACTTCTTCGGCATTACTGAAGGACGCATTAGCTTGCTGGCAGTTCCTTGCCTGCCCCCAGCTCTCTTCACCTCCCAGCTTTTGCTCTTACAGGGATGGTCTGTTCTGACCTTTCCTCCTTCACATACAAACTCTCTGTTCCTGCCTATCTCTCTCATCTTTCAGATCTTAGCTCAAATGAAATTTGAGCCTAGAAACATTTAATATTATGATATTTAATGTACCTTGGCTGTGTATATTTTTTGTGTGCACACACAGGTACTCATGTGTGTGTATGTTTCATGATAATAGAAGCCAGAGATAATCTTCAGATGCTGTAGCTTGAGTACCAACCATCTTGGTTTTCTTTGTTTTTGAGATAGAACATCTCACTGGCCTGGAGTTCACAATTAGGCTAGACTGGCTGGCCAAGGAGTGCCCAGATCCGGCCCATCTTCACCTTCCTGGGACTGGCATTACAGTAGTGTAGTACTAAAGCTCAGAGTGTTTGTGGCAGTCCTGGTGATCAAACTCTGGTCCTCATGCCCCTGTGGCCAGCACCTTTCTGGTTGAGCAATCTTCCAGCCTATTGCATTCTGTATCTATCTGCTTAATATATTTATAGTTTACCTTTCCATATCCATGTTTCTGCCCACAGCTAGGTTTCTTTCATGAAGGCAGGAGCAGGTTTTATTGTGTCTGGGTACATAACAAGTCCTGAAATTTTAATCCAACAAAGAGCTATGTGAATATGAAAAAAACACTATATCCTCTTAATTTGGGGCATTTAAGAAAACCATCTTTCTTTTAATTTTTAAATTGAACTCAGTATTGGTATTATGAGTGTGTGGGGGGATTATTTTGGTTGGGCGGGCACTCACTCCACAGCGTGATTGTGCATTCAGAGGACTACCTGGTAGACTTGGGTTTTCTATTGCCTCTGTGAGGTCTCCAGTGTCTGTACCTGTCAGGCTTGAAGGACAAAGGTCCTTGCTAAGCTATCTTGTCAGCCTGAGTTTCTTAAATGTCTAAGGAGGGGAACTTGATGTTCTTACTCAGATGCAGGCACTGACTTCCCGGGCAGACCAGACAGTGAGCCAGCACCTGTGGCCCTAGAATCTATAACCTCCCCTCTCTCCCAAGCATCCATTCTCCTCTCTCTCAAACAGTTGTCTCCTAGCCAGGGAAGGGCAGGCTGAGCTCCAGAAATGTCAGTTGAATCCATTACTGACTTCCCATGTTAGATTTTGTAATTCATTCCTCATGAAGCCAACAGTCAAGAGAGAATATTGTACTGCTATAAAAATGTTTGGTGACTAGCTTTGGGAAAGCAAGCACTATTTAACTTTAGAACATCAACTTAAGGGGTGGGTGTGCGTGTTCCAAATTCTAATAGCCAACATATTTGCCTCGAGTCGCTCAGAACTAAAAAAAAAAAAAACCCTAAGCTGGGAGTTCATCTGTTTTCTGTTTTATATGAATTTGCAAAACTCTGGTGACTCACCCACCCAGACACACCCTCATACTCTCCTCTGGAATCCTGGTTGGCATATGTTAAACAATGCTGGGACACCAACTAGATTACTTATTCACACAGGGATTATATTTCTTTTTCTTTTTTTTTTTTTTTTTTTTTTTTTTGGTTTTTCGAGACAGGATTTCTCTGTATAGCCCTGGCTGTCCTGGAACTCGCTTTGTAGACCAGGCTGGCCTCGAACTCAGAAATCCGCCTGCCTCTGCCTCCCGAGTGCTGGGATTAAAGGCGTGCGCCACCACGCCCGGAGAGATTGTATTTCTTTGCCTTGAGGCAGAACCAGGAAACAACTTCCTGTCCATATTTGGAAGAGACTTCCTGTCTGCTGGGAAAGGACTGGGTACATAGTACAAAACCACTCTCCTTGGCTTTCCCTAGACCCTTGGGTTGTTCCTTGGGAAATGAGCAGTAATGGGAGAAATGCCTGGTGCAATCAGGAGTTGTTGTCCAATCTTGGGCTAGGGAGCTGTCTAGAAAAGTAAGGCTCTCCTTCCCTCTGCCCCTCAGGCCTTATGCTGAGGCCTGGCAGGCCCTGAAGGTGCTTGTGTAGTCTGTCTGTCTGTCTGTCTGTCTGTCTGTCTCTCTCTCCTCTCTTTTTTCAAGACTGGGTTGCTTTGTGCAACACCCCTGGCTGTCCTGGAACTTGCTTTGGAGACCAGGCTGGTCACAAACATACAAAGATCCATTTACCTCTCGAGTACTGGGATCAAACGTGTGGCCACCACGCCAGCCCCTTGTGCATCCTGGTTTAGGCGAGCTACACTTGCACAGGGATGCCAGGCCAGCTGAAACACGTTGTTCCTTTGCTTCCATCCCCCGCCCCCACCCCCCTCCGCTGTCACTCTTTGGTAGGTGGCTTTAGTCAGGCACTTGTAGGTCTCATGGTTCATGAATCACGCACTATCCACTTGGCTCCTCAGAATGCCAGCGAACCACTTAAGGCTCCTAGTTGGCTCTTCATTTCGTTCCCACCAGAACCTCCTCTTCAAGGTTCAGGGGTTGGTAGTACACTTTACACCATTTATTTTCCTTATCTGTCTGTCTGTCTGTCTGTCCGTCTTTGTTTATTTTTATTGAGTCAGATTCACATCATGTAACTCAGGCCTGCAGCTCACTACGTACTCCACCCTGGCCTCAAACTGGTGCTTATCCTGCCTCAGCCTACCACATGCTGGGTGGCAGAGGTATGCCAGCAGGCCCTGCTGAAAGTGTTCCTTTCAGAGCCAACTTCGGGTATACCCATGTATAACACACTTGTTAAATAAAATCTCACACTGGAATCATAAAGATGTAATTCACACTGTTGGCCTCAGCTGAGAAAACTAGTGTCTCCCAGGTCCTAGATGTTTTGAGGAAATTTGGTCAAACTCCCTGAGGAATTTTATTGAACAGTTTCACCTTAAGTCACCTGGGTCAGAGCAGAGCTCCACATCCTGTCTCTGTAGCGGGGTGTGTGTGTGTGTGTGTGTGTGTGTGTGTGTGTGTGTGTCTTGTTCCTTTGCTCTCAAAAATGTATTCCGTTCTTGTCACAGAAGGAAAGCAGGCATGCAAGGCCTGGGTGGTTTCTAAGAGTCTTTGAGAATCTCAAAAGTCGGCAACGGGAACATGCATCCTGCTCCCATCTCTTTCTCCCTGCTTTCCCAAATTGCTCGCAGAGCCCACAGCTTCCTGCTGAGGGGGGTCAAGTTCTTGTTAGCTTCTGGTCACACCACCTTTCCCTTCTCTTTCTGTGTTTACAGGTTCCCACCTGATTCTCTCCCGAGTAGGATTCGGAGACTGCAGAGGGGAGAGATAAAATAGATTGAGTTATGACATGAAGAAAGTCCAGTTTTTAGGAGCAATGATTGAATTTAAAACTCTTCATTATTAAGTTCCAAATTGCAGAAAGTTTGGGCCGTCTGCACAGGGTGCTAGGGACGAGGGTGAGGTCAATCATCCCAAGACATTTGGGGTTTTTGTTTTTGTTTTTCACTGTTGTTGTTTTTGTTTTGCCCTCTGTAAGTTAAAGACATTTCTCTTTGAAGGGGATTCACTTCTTTCTGGGCTCTGTGCAGGAAAGGGCTGCAAGACTAAACCTGGCGTATTCTGGGAGAGTGACAGAGAAGAGGCACATCCCGGGCTCCGTTAGACAAAGGCTAACAGCTTCTACGACTTTGCTTCCAACTCTGGCAACGTGACTGGCGTTTACTAAAAGCAAGGAAAGCATCAGCAGTGAACGTCCCGAATGAAAAGAACGGTGCGCAGTGGCAAAGGGGTCTTAGAAGGAGAAATTCATGACGCTTGCGCAGTGGCAAAGGGGTCTTAGAAGGAAAAATTCATGACGCTTGCGCAGTGGCAAAGAGGTCTTGGAGAAATTCATGACGCTTGCGCAGTGGCAAAGAGGTCTTAGAAGGAGAAATTCATGACGCTATTTCAGACTCTCGGAAAGCAGAGACACAACACCACCCCCAAACAAACACCCCCAAAGCCTTTAAACTTTTAATTTAAGAAGCTCTGGTCCATTGATCTGATTAATTGATCAGATCAGTTCAAAACCACATTGTAATGAAAAGTGATATTTCCTAAACTGGTTCAGGCAGCTGGGTCCCATTTTGTGGTGTTTTTTTTTTTTTTTTTTTTCCCCAAACAGGTTCTCCATGTTCCAAACCGGTTGCAGCTGCATGTTCTAATTGTATGCCAGAACCCGCATGACTTTTTGGGGTGGGGGAACACTTTGGGGAAAGAATGTTGAAATCTCACTTTTTATAGTTGTTATTTGCTGTGATTGTCATGTCCTGGCTATCCTTTACCTGAGTGTTCATCTCTGGAAACAGAGACTGAGTGTGTCGTGACAGGGACAGGCAGGCCAGATGACCTCAAATGACTCTCAGCTGCATCAGACTCCTTTCCACCACCACTTGGTCCAGCTCACGCTGCACAAAGGTCTCTTTAATATTGTGAGATTGCTGTTTTGTTTTTAAAATTGCAGAATTAGAATTAAAATTGCTGGTGCCACATGCCTATGACCCCAGCACTCTGGAGAGCAGAGGCAGGTTGGATCTTGAGGATAGTCTGGTCTACAGAGTGAGTTCCAGGACAGCCAGAGCTACACAGAGAAACCCTGTCTTAGAAAACAAAACAAAACAAAACAAAAGAACAACAAAACAAACAAGCAAACAGAACTGATGCTGGTCTTGGTGGCTCATACCCAGAATTCCAACAGTCGAGGTAATAGGGCTTGGAAGATCAAAGCAAAGTGAGGTGTGTGTGTGTGTGTTCTTGCTACACACATTCTTGTTACACATGGTGGTTTGACTTGCTGTTTGAACCAGCCAGGACATACTCTCTCCTGTGTTGCCCCTTGGTGTTACAAAATTAGATCATACAAAAGGTTTCTCTCCAGTGTCTCTGCTCCTTTGAGCCTCATTTGGAGTAGATCAGGCTGACCTGGTAACACGAAGGCAGGATGGTAGCAATGGCAGCAGGAGAGAGGGCAGCTGGGCAGCTGAGCGTTCTAAGGGTTGATGGAACAGAAACCCTGGGAGCAGAGATGATGGGGACAGGAAGGGCTGAGAGGAGCTCAGTCCCTGCTTGCTCCAGCACAAAGATTTATTTATTATTATACATAAGTACACTGGAGCTGTCTTCTGACACACCAGAAGAGAGTGTCAGATCTCATTACGGGTGCTTGTGAGCCACCATGTGGTTGCTGGGATTTGAACTTAGGACCCCACTGAGCCATCTCCACTGCCCCCTCACTCAGTCATCTTGAAAGGGAACCTATTGTTTGGAACGGATTTGCTTTGGGGACCTGAGAATCCGGAATCACCACACATTAGAAGTTTCCATTTTAACCTGTTCCTGTTTACAGTCTGGTCACACTTCCTGCTTCCTCTCTCTGCTTCCTGTGTACAGTGGAGATGTGATCACCCAGCTTCCTGCTCTGGCCACCTACTGCCCTATCCATCCTGTATTACAGACGCTGACTCTCTGGAACTGTGTGATGGTTTGAATATAATTGGTCTCCATAGGTTCATAGGAAGTGACATTATTAGGAGGTGTGGCCTTGTTGGAGTAGATGTGGCCTTGATGGAGGAAGCGTGTCACTGTGGGGGGTTGGCTTTTAGGTCTTATGCTCAAGCCAGGTCTAGTGAGGCACTCTCTTCCTGCTGTCTGCTGATCTGATGGCGAACTCTCAGCTGTCTCTCCAGAAGGAAGGTGAAACATATGGCTGTTTTCTGCCCTTATTCAAAAAAAAAAAAAAAAAAAATCTGCCTGGAGCTAGATGGAAGAGTTCTGGATCAATTGTGTTTGCAGAGATTTCAAAACAGCCTGGTGTGGACTGTGTGGTGTGAGTCCTCATGGCCAAGCTTATGCAGCACTTACCATAAAAAGGAACAAACTGAGCAAGAAAAGTGACAAAAGGTACAAGTTGAAGAGAAGCGGGGTACCAGGAAGTAGAATGGAGTTAAGTTCTGTGTTCAAGGAGATAAACAGATGGAAGAAATCCCCAATGTTAAATGGAATAAATGGAGTGGTGACCCCAAGACAACATCCCACCCAGCTAAGTCTAAAGTTTAAGGCTGGGTGTGGTGGTGCATGACTTTAATCCCAGCATTCCAGAGGCTGAGGCAGGCAGATTGCTGAGTTTGAGGCCAGCCTGGTGTACAGATCGAGTTTCAGGACAGCCAAGATTAGACAGTGAAGGAAACTATCGAAAACAGAGAGTTGGTAAAGATGAAATCGAATGAAAGGGCCATGTTTCAGCCCCAGCAAGCAGCAGAGTGGGGCAGCTTCAGCCACGGGGTTCCAGCTTTAGAGTCAAGGATAGAAGAAAGGGAGTATGGAATCTCCTTCTGTGACTAAGAAAAAAAAAAAAAAAGAAAGAAAAAAGCCACTGAGGCCAGGCATGCTGCAGGAGTGTCTCTGAATGGAGTCCTAAAGAAGCCATTGTGTAAAGGTGAGGCCTCGATTGCCTTGGAGACACCAAAATGTTGGGGATGCTAGAATCACAGGAGACCTGCTGAGGAAATCTGCTAACAGGGAGTGGAACCAGCCCAAGAAAAAGATGTGTGTCGCTGTCAGCAAAGATGACAGGAGTTGGAGCTCTGCAGAGCACTGTGACATCAGACATGGAGACGCAGAGTTTGCAGTTTGTTCTGATAGTTTACGGGCTTGTTTTGGTCCAGCATTTCCTCATTATGCTCCCTTCCCTCCCTTCTGGAATGGGAATGGATAGTCTGTGCCATTGTATGTTAGAAGTATATGACTTTTTAAAAATTATTTTTATTTTACAGGGAATTAGCAGTTAAGAGATTGCTGTGAGTCTGGGAAGAGTCTCTGGACTTTTAAACAAGGCTGACTGTTATAGACTATGGGGACTTTTGGAGTTGGACTGAATGTATTTCTGCGTTACGCTATGACTATATGCCTATGGGATCCAGGGAGTGACATGTGGTGAATTGAATACAACTGGCCCCCATAGGCTCATAGGAAGTGGCGCTACTATTAGGAGGTGTGGCCGTGCTGGAGTAGGCGTGACATTGTTGGAGGAGGTGTGCCAGTGAGGTTGGTTTTGAAGTCTCAGATGCTCAAGCCAGGACCAGTGTCACTCTCTCTTCCTGCTGTCTGCAGATCCAGATGTAGAACTCCTATCCCCTCCAGCACCGTGTCTGCCTGTGTGCCGCTACGCTCCCTGCCATGAGGACAATGGAGTAAACCTCTCAACTGTAAGCCAGCCCCACTTAGATGCTTTCCCTTATAGGAGTTCCTGTGGTCATGGTGTCTTTTCCAGTAATAGAAATCCTAACTAAGCAGGCAGACTGCAAGCCAAAATAAATCATTTCTTACTTATGCTTCTTTTTTGTCAGAGTGCATTTTTTGTTTTTTTTTGTTTTTTTTTTTTTTTACCACAGCAACAAAAAACATAGTAAGACATACATTGTTTTGTGGTCATGCGCAATATACTAGTGGGATGTAATTGATTTTCATTGGGTATCTTGTGTGATTTGATGATACTGCTGACTCAGCAATGTCTCCTCCTGCCATGGCATTGGGTATGGACCCTTCTCAATAAGACGATCTCCAAATGAAACCAGAAGAGGCATACACTGACAGATGCTTAAATCACCACACAGAAACACACAAGTAGCACACAAGTGAGGCAACAAATGTAGCAAAGGGGGGTGAGGGCTGTATCCCTCACCTGAACACACTGTCTTAGTCAGGCTTTCTATTCCTGCACACACATCATGACCAAGAAGCAAGTTGGGGAGGAAAGGGTTTATTCGGCTTACACTTCCACATTGCTGTTCATCACTGAAGGAAGTCAGGACTGGAACTCAAGCAGGTCAGGAAGCAGGAGCTGATGCAGAAGCCATGGAGGGATGTTCTTTACTGGCTTGCTCTCCTGGTTTGCTCATCCTGCTCTCTTATAGAACCCAAGACTACCAGCCCAGAAATGGTCCCACCCACAAGGGGCCTTTCCCCTTGATCACTAATTGAGAAAATACCCCACAGCTAGATCTCATGGAGGTACTTCCCCAACTGAAGCTCCTTTCTCTGTGATAACCCCAGCTGTGTCAAGTTGACACAAAAACTAGCCAGTACACAGTGAATTCAAAATACACCAGAGGTCCTAATGTAAAACCCCAAACTCTGAACGCGCTGGAGGAAAAACGTAAGCACAACACCTCAGCTCACAGGGTAGGCAGGGACTGGCTGAAGAAGGCCCCAAAGGAACAGAAAGCCGTCCTGGAACTGAAGAATGGGATTGCATGAGACTAAAAAACTACTGTATAGCAAAGAAGGCAGAAAACTGCATAAAGAGACAGATTATAAGATGGCAAAAAACAAACCAACAAACAAACCAAAGCAAAACTTTTGCCAATTATACAGCCAGTAGGGTTACCATCTATAATCAGCAAAGAACTCTAAGAAATTCAATAAATACCCAGACCACTAATAAATGAACAGAGGAAACAGCTCTCGAAGGAGAAATGCAAATGGAATATTAATATTTGAAAAAAAATTCTTAGCCATCAGGAAAATGCTAACTAAAAGGAAATTCCAGCCTATCCCAGGCAGAACTTCTTTCAGCAAGAGACCACGTGGCAATGCTGGCCAGCTAAGACTCGGGGAGAAAAGAACCCTCATTCACTGCTGGTGGGCACAGAAAGTGGGGCCACCACTGGGGAAATCAGCATGCAGGCTCCTCAAAAGAATAGAAACTGTCACATGACCCAGTTATACACTCTCGAATGTACACCCAAAAGACCCCAAGTCAGTGTGCCGCCAAGATGGCTTAGGGGGTTCACTAACAGGCAAATAGCTAAAGAAAGTATGGTATATATGCAGAATAGAATTTTATCCATCTGTAAAGTGTGACAGTATGATGTTTACGGGGAAATGGATAGAACGGGAGATGACCATGTGAGACAAAATAAGCCAGACTCCAAGTGACAAATGTGGAATCTATGTTCATATAACGTATGTCCTAATAAGTGATATGAGGGGTGTATGACATGAGTGTACAAAGGTAGCTGCAGGAGAGGAGGACAACATGAAAGTAGAAGAAAGGACTTTTGAGGGCAGTCAGGGAGCCATCAAAGGGGAAGGAGAGATGGCTCAGTGATTAAGGGCACTGACTGCTCTTCCAGAGGTCCTGAGTTCAATTCCCAGATGGTGGCTTGCAACCATCTGTAATGGGATCTGATGCCCTCTTCTTGTGTGTCTGAAGACAGCTACAGTGTAGTCGTATACATAAAATATCATTTACAATATATATTTTATTTTCATATGTATGACAACACAGCCTTACTTTCTACACTAACTGAAAACTAACTTAAAAATTGTCTGCTGTTGTAATTCAGATTTCATTGCTTTGGGGGGTACTGAAGTGGAGTTGAAGCTACTTTGTGCAAATGTGGCATATTGAAATATTCAGATTTGCTAAGCAGACAAAATAAAGGTAACTATCTACTTAGAAAAAAAGGAAAAATGATTCCCATTAAGTCTTAACCAGTGCCATATGAAGGATCCAGTTTGTCAGTCAGTTATTTTAAATGGCTCATTTTGGCTGATCCCCTGACCCTGTGACTTTAGATATGCAGACAGTGAAGATGCTGAACTCTCATCGTGTGACAGATACTATTTACAAGATGTCACATTAGGTTGCATTCAAGTCCCACAGCAGATGAAGAACACAAGTGGCCGAGTCTCTCCGTTGCATGTAGTGACAATATGCTGCAAACCCGGAGTCTTAGCCTGGGTCCCAGTCTGAACCCTTTCAGTGCGTACTTGCCCCTGAGTATTCTAAACAGGCTCGGTGTCTCTGAATGTGACTACTAAGACAGAGTCAGTCCTTGAATGCGGAGAAAGATGTCACACTAAGGGCAGACCTCATATCTCCACCCTGCAGCTTTGAGGGTAAAGGTGGGGCCTTGCTGGAGGGCATGGGTCTTGGGGGTGCGGGCAGCCTTAAGGCTTCCTTATGGCCTCCAGTTTCCTGAGTCCGGCTGTATCGTGACCAGCTAGTCTTCTGCTCATGCTATCATGCCCACCCTGTCATTACAGAATGAGCTCTTTGAACTGTGAGCCAGAATAAAACCTTCTTCCTTTAATTTGTTTCCCATTAGTTACTTGGTGGCAGCAGAAACTCAAGGTTGCCTCATCTCTTCCAGGCAAATATTAAATTGCAACCCTTTGAGTCACTTAGGATCATTTTGATTCTGGTTTCTTCCTGGCAGCCACGAAGGCCAAATGGCCATCATTGCACTGTTTGCCTTGGCCTTCGCCCCACCTCCATTTTTGTTGTGTGTTTGTTGTTTTGAATAGGGCTGGGAACTAAATCCAGGGCCTTATGTATGTTAAGGATGTGCTGTGTCACTAAGTCACACTTGAAAACACAAAAACAAGTCACCAAGTCTCCATATTAAACCAGGCCCCAGGTAATTATTGTCATCTGTAAATAGCTTCCTTTGCCCAAAGTGACTGCAATCCAATACTTGGAAAAGTCCGAGATGACACTGTACAGAGCCAAGAAAAATGTGAGCCTGTTGGAACTTTCTAGAGAGGGTACAATTAATAGCTAGCCCTCCACACCCTCAACTGGCTACAGATCTTGGCTTCTTCCATCTCTTCTCAAATTGCTTGTAAAGCCAAGGATGCCCTGTTGAACAGAGTCCTGCTGAAACTCCCAAGCATCATTTAGGCAGCAATCATAGTTAAAGGCAGTAGATGTACATGATACCATTTTATAGCTCACTAAATTAAAAAAAACACACCATTTTAATTAAAAAGGAATTTCAGCTCATTAAAACAGAAAATATGAAGAAAGGAAACCTTCGATCAATGATCATACCTACCGATGTTTGTATGAGTATTCGTTCATACACTTCTCACTGGGCAGATATAGATATGTGAATATTCAATTTTGTCTTTAGAATGGCAACATCTGGAAAGGTATGAAGGCAAGTCCAGATGGAGGATTAGTAATGTATGTGTGAGCCTGGATAATGCTGTAGAGTGTAGCCTGCCTCGTGGACGCCATCCCAGTAGGTTCTGGCCTTAGGCACCGTCTGCTTTCTTACTTTCTCTTCTTCATCTCCCACCACAGTCCCCACACTCTTTCTACCGTTTCCTATTTTCAAGGACACAGAGCCATTTCAGAGGGTGGGAGTATCTCTCAGCTCATCCAAGAGGACTTTTCTCCTTGCAGCAGAGAAGGGGGCTGCTGGTATCTCACAGATGACAGCTGTGAGGGAAAGCAACCCAGAATCACATTCATCCTTAAGGCCACACCTGCCCACTCAAATGTCTGCATCAGTTAGCCTTCCGTTACTGTGACACGATGCCAGAGGCAGAAAACTTAGAAGAAGGAAAGGTTTGCTTTGGTTCATGGATTCAGAGTTTGGGTGCTGCTTGGTCCTGTTATTTTGAGTCTGTGTCGGGGCAGAGCATCATGGGAAGAGTACATAGTAGAGGAAAGATTCTGGAGACCGGAAGGCATCGATAGGAAGATTAACCTTTTGTTTTTTAAAATGTATGTGGGTATTTTGCTTGCATGTATCTCTATGCACGTATGAATGCCTAATAAAGAAGCAATAAAAAAAATGCATTGGATCCCCTGGAACTGGTATCCCAGATGGTCGTGAGCCACCTTGAGGGTACTAAGAATCAAACCTAGGTCCTCTGGAAGAGCACTCAGTATTCCTAACCTCTGAGCCATCTCCCCAGCCTCTGGAACCCGCTTCTTTTACCTTCTCCTCATAGTGTTATAGGCGGAGGACCAAACTGCATATGAACCTTCGAAAGACATTTAGGGTCTACATTAAACCAGTGCCTCTGCTCCTATGTGTCTACCATTCTACACTGGGACGCTGTACAAGGGGTGGGAGGCAGCTCAGAGACTCAGTCTAGTACTTTGAGGATAAGGGAAAGCATTAATAAAGCTGATTTTCAGCACCTCCCACCTCTCCAAAGACACCCACTCCCAGTTCATCAGACCAGAATCATTTCGGAGGTATTTTCTTTGACACCTCGATGTTTTCGTCTCTGGACTGGGGATAAAGCTATCTTCTTCACACTGTTGTTGGGATGATAAAGGGAAATGCATGTTGCAGCACGGAAAGGATGCCTCACTGCTGTCTGACAGTTCCCAAGACTGATACTCTAAGGGTATCCACCTTGTGATGTTCCTGGACCTGGTCCTTAGCTTTCCAAGTCTAGAGCTAAATGAGCTCCCTGTCAAAACTCATTGGGGGAAGTGAGCTAAAGATGCAGTTTATAAACAAGAATTCTAACAGGGCCTGCTGATCGCCAAGTCTGCAGGGAATTTAAGTTATAGGGCAATGATTCCTGGGTGAACTGCAAAGGCAGGGATTTGGTGGGATGGTGACTGATGTTATCTCATTGTGACCGTTCACGACTATTACAGCTGTAGGGACAGCAGGCTGGAAGCATTAGATCCCTGCAGCTTCTATCTCTTCAGTTTCCCTCCTTCTGGCCACCACAATGACTTCCATGGTTGTCTCACTAAGAGGCAGCTGCACTTTGATTTACACCATCTCAGGTAGAAATTTGTACCTTTGAAAGTGAATGCATGATCCAATAAGGCAGTGTGCTCTAGTCTTAAAAAAAAAAAAGACAAAAGTCAAGATAGCACTGAATTAAACAGGTTTAAAAGGTGAGCCAGAGCTAGGGAGATGGATCAACTGGCAAAGGGCTTGCCACACAAGCGCTAAGACCCAAGCATGGCTCTAGCACCCGGTATAAGGCAGGTGGAGCAAGCCTTTAATCTCAGCACTAGGAAGATGGAAACAGAAGGTTCCCTAGATCGTGCAGGCCAGCCAGTCTGGTAAATCAGAGAATTCCCAGCACAGTTAGAGCCCCTGTCTCAAAATCTAAGGTAGAGAAAGTATTGAAGGTTTACAGTCATACTGCCTTGAATGCATTGGATTGAGTCTGAACTCTGAAGCTAAGCAGGACCAGGACTGGTGAGTACTTGGATGGGGGAAAAGTTTGAAAAAGATAAATAACATTCCATTAACCCGTGGCGTCCACCTGAATGCACAGGTATGCAAACACATACACATACACATACACACACACACACACACACACACACACACACACATGAGGGAGGAAAGGGGGAAGGAAGGGAGAGAAGGAGAGAGGGAGAAAAGGAAGGAGAGAGGGAGAGAGAGAGAAAAAGAGAGACTATCATATCTTAGCCCTTTACAAAGAAGCTGTCTCCAAATGTCTATGCATAAAGCATAGAGACGATGAGCAAGCCACTCCTTCTCTCTGTTCAGCTTCTTCTACTCACAGTAACTGACCCACAGGGTTGTTTTGGGGGAACAAATGAATTAATGTGTGTGGCATTCTTGGAACAGTGCCTGACAGTCACTTTGTGTCGTGCTGGCTGTTATCATCCGCATTTTGGTATGTTTGACTTCTATACATGTTTATGCTGTCACTGACTATGATGTGTGCATCCAGACACAGAGGGGCTATGATTTGGGGTGTTTTAGAATTTTGAATACATGGAGTCATTTTGAACTATCCCTTTCCAGTGTGCGTTCCCCAGTTCACGTGAAATCCATCCATGTATGTCTTTCCAGTCCGTTCCCTTGTGTTACTGTGCAAAATTGTTTCCATTGTAGAAAGAACACAATATGGCTAACTACTCTCCTTTTGTTGGGCATCTGTTGTTAGTCTTTGGTATTATGAATAATTATGATACAATACAATTGTGCATGACTCCTCATAGACTTAGTTTAGATACACTTCGAGGTTTTCTTTCAGGCAACTCTTCACTGTGGGATACTGTTATTACATTCTTAGGGGGATAGTAGGGATTGCGAAACAAGCTGCAAACACAAAGCACGGCTCAGAGAAGTGCCCCCCCCCCCCGCCATGGTTCCGTACACTCTTTCATCTCTCTAATAAAGCATAAGTCCTAACGAAGACAGGAAATGGGAAAGCCAATAGGCCCTTCTAACAACCTCATGACCTGGAGGCAAGTTGCTGGCTCTTTGGTTCTCCATTTGCTCATTAGGAAAACAGTAGTTATCACTCTGGGCTGTTTTAGACCTGGGAAACTTTAGTGTCTACTTTCTGCCAGATCCAGAAGAGTATCAGAGCAGAGAAAGCATCCCATGAATCCTTGTTGATTGAAATGAGGCCAACTTGACAAGATGCCGTTTAAAATAGCTGTTTGGTGATTGCCAGAACACAGCATTTCCCACCAAAGAGTGGTTGAGAAAGAGATGGATAGAAAGCCTTTCGGGAAACCTAAGGCACAGGGAAAGTCCCCCACCTCAATAAAAAACGGGCCAGATTATCAGGAAATTGCACAATTTTGTAGGAATGAGATTAAAAAACACTAATGGAATGAGACATTCCTCTTTCAAGAGACAAAGCAGGAAGCCAGACCCAGTTGTGGCTCAGCAAGAAATTTCGTCGGAAGTGGACATCTCTAAACATCCTCTCTCCGCAGAAGGTTTGTCGCCCTGGAAGATGTTAAACCCAGAGGTGAAGGCTATCACTGCTGGCACAGACAGAATGTGCTGTGTCTCCATCTCCAAGTTCTCTGCTTTGACCTTGAATTGTCCTCTAATTATCTTCCAATGGCTTACATTACCGCCTCCCAAACTCTCCATTCTTAAAGAGAGAGGGAAGGGGTCTCTGGGCAAGATAACACATCCCAGCCATAGAGTAACTTCCGAGTGTAAGCATGCGCCATGTTCCTCCAAGGCTGCAAATCGGCAGGGGGAGTGAAAAGGAACAAAGAGGCGCAAAGGCCACAGTGGAGATGTGGACACGATCACACCAGAAGAGAGGATACTGCCAATGTGGCCTTGCTCCTAACCCTGCTCCCCCAACTTCTCAATAGGAACCAAGGCCAGGTCCACAGAAGCTTAGCCTCAGAACCTGTCTCCCAGACCACTTGGCCACTGGATGCGACTGCATAATAAGGATGTGGCTGGCTGAAGTTCTTATCGGCCCTGAAGGGGACGATATGTCTTCAGCTGATTTCCTTTCTGCTTAGAGATGGAATTAGGAGTTAGAGGTGGCCATTCAAGTACTTCTGAGACACATTATGTACTGAATTGTGTCCCCAAATTCATAACTCCTACGGTTACTCTCTTTAGAGATGGTGCCAGTGAGAGGATGGCTGCAGTTAAGGAAGGTTGTAAGGGTAGGGGATTAAAGATAGGGTTTTACAGTATAGTCTTTGTTGACAGGGAATCAACTATGTAAACCAGGCTTTCCTCAAACTTCCAGAGTTCTACCTGCCTCTGCTTCCCCGGAGAGTGCTGCATTTAAAGCCATGGGCCACCATACTCAGTGTCCAGTGACCCTTTGAAGAAGAGAAGCAAGTACCAGTGATGTGTGCAGAGCAAACCTCATGTTTGGATATGGGTTGGATGATGGCCCTTCTGCAAGGCAGGAAAAGAGGCCTTGCTGGAAACGGACTCTGCTGGTCCCACACAGAACCACAAGAAGATAAACATCGGCTGTTTAATCCACCAAGTCTCAGCCTGAGACAGGCGTGAGCTGGGAGTCAGGCATCCAGGTGACAGGATTAGAATACAAGAAGTCTGGGTTCACAGTGGCTGGGAGACTGGCTGTTCTGACCATCCACATGAGCAGAAACCAAGCTCTAATAAGCCTTCTGTTATTTTGGAGTCCTTATTGAAGCTGAGTAATTTCTTTTCTTCTATAGATTTTTTTTATTTACTTTTTTTTTTTTTTTTTTTTTTTTTTTTTTTTTTTTTTTTTTTTTTTTTTTTTTTTTTTTTTTTTTTTTTTTTTTTTTTTTTTTTTTTTTTTT